>APFE031564061.1:0-53559 GCA_000404065.3 Pinus taeda
CTTCCCTAAGACACACATATTTATACAATCCCATGGTCCACGGACCATAACTAGATCTTCAAAAGCTGACTCAAATTACGTAAAAGAAGTGTAAAACCCTTTTTGATTCTTTAACTAACTATGTGCTCCATGACCACAATTTGTAGAGACTTTACATCTTTTACATCAAAACTTAGCCTTTTCCCCAAAACTGACCCAGGGGACCCCATCCCAACAGAGACAATGATGGAGTGAATCAAGCTTTCTCACTATGATTTTGTAATGAACAATTCAGGGAAGACAGAGTCAAGTGATTGTGTAGTTTTGCAACTCAAGGAGGCAGTGAGGCCTGACTATTGACTGAGACTATGCAGTGCGTAGTGGATGACTGACTGGGAGGGAGAATTGTATAGTTTTCAGGGACAAGAGGCAAAGTCTGAGAACTCTGATTGCATAATGCGTAGTACTTGGAGGTAGTGACTGCATAGTGTGTAGTTCCAAGAGGAAAGGATGCTTCACTGTGACTTAATATTGTGCAGCGCACAGTTCCATGAGAGAGTCAGAAAATTGAAAAGATAGTGAGTGCTCCAAAAATGACTAAGTATGGGATTAATAATACAAGAGAGACAAGGCATGCAAACAAGTTCTGAAACAATGATCTCACACTCAAATAACATCAACACAAGCCAAAAGGATGCTCAGTAATCAAAATCAATAAGCATACCTTGAAATGATAGCAAAGCAACACTTATTTCTAAGTGCGACAGTTGAAACGTAGCTTCATGACACTTAGAATACAAGTTACAATAAAAGTGTCGACTAAAACTAGAAATTGTGCTAAGGTATGGGAGAGTGTCTAGTGCATACTCTTATGATATATGTGATTATCTAATGACAAAGAATGTTCTATAACTTCCACTAGTGGTGCGCTAAGATGCAACACATGTAGGAGTGAAAACAATCAGAAGCAACACTTGGGATAGTAAGAAAAAATGAAAATGACACTTAAAAAATCTAAATACATTGAAAGTGACACGTGCTAAAGAAAAGAGAAACAAAAAGTGACACTTGTGAAAGTGAAAGAAATTAAAAATTAAAGTCACGAAAGTGAAAATGACACTTGCGAAGGTAAAGGTGCACAAAAGCGATAGTTGAGAAAACTCATTGAAATGAAGATATAATGCAACCAAGAGTGAGAGAGAGAGACTGTCAAGTGATATTGCGCACTGACTGTCAACATAGATTGCACTGTGTACTGTCTCTATGGATTGCAGAGTCATTTTCCATAGGGCTTGTGCAAATAATGTAACTAAACATTGCGTAGGCATTATTCCTAGAGACTACACAAGCCTTACTTCCAAGAACTATGCAATGGATATTATCAATGATACCGTAACATCCTCGGGTTAAAGTTCATGTAATAAAGGTTAATAATGGAAAAATAAGACCAAGTTCATGGGATGCATATTCCAAATTGAATGGTGGGGAAAACATCACATTATGCATCGCTTTTGGTTTATTTATGGCTATGGAAATTGGAAAAGGAATTGGAAAAGGAAAAGAGGTAATAATTGGAAATTAATTATGGAAATAAAGAAGAATAGGAGAAGGAGGAGGTGAAGAGACACATATTTGCATGCAAGGGAAATTAGAGGAAAAATGAAGGAAAATAAAGAAAAAGGAGACATCAATTATAAAAAGGCACCTAAGAATCAGTTGATAGCTTTTTTCCATATTTGGAGCCGGTGTAGCAAAAGAAAAAGAACAAGCACTTGGAAAAGAAAGCAAAGAAAGGAAAAGGAAAAGGAAAGGAAAGCAAGGAGAATATTGGATCAACAACTTTAGCAGGAATATTTTGTAGGTAATGGGTTGCATGCATAGTTTCCTAGTTGATGTGTGAATGCATGGTGAATTTATTTTATTTGGTTCATTTGTTGTCATTTGCATGGGTTTCTCCTAGTTTGATGGTGGTTTCATCCTTGCCTTGCCATTTCCTAGATAGCCATGGTGTGATGGGATTCATTTCATGGTTAAGCTTTGGATTGCTGGAAGGTTTTGGAACTAAGTGAGGCAGTCTTAGGAAACTACCCAAGGGTTCAGGGTGGAGATGGTTTTCTCCAGGAAGCATTCGATAGGTGGGCAGAGACAGGAAAATGCCTCAAGATATAGTGAATAAATTTTGAGGCATCCAAGTTTGTTTTGGTTTTGAGACATCTTGACTGGTTTTGGCGAGACCGCAGTAGGTTGAGGTTGGAGGTGGTTTAACCTATAGATTCCATGGTAAATTATGACTTGGTTTATCCCATGAGATCCCACATTCATGCTTGGAATATGGAATGGGGGTGATCCGTTGAAAGAAATATTTGGTTCAACCCAATCTATGGTCAGCTGGTATGTAGAAGTCTCTAACTTAGTTGGTATTTCCATATATTATATAAGAGTTATTTTCATATTGTGATTTTATGAGCACCTATATTTGTTATTATGTGGATTCCATGGTTGTTTTGTCATGGTTAATATTCTAGTTATATGTTTGTTATAAGCATGGTTCTATGATGTGCTTTAGTTATAGCTCTTATTCATGATTTGAGAAGTATTTGAATGGTTGGTGAATGCATGAGCTAAAAAGTATTGTTATAACTACTTGAGAGAGAATTAGACATTCTTAGTGATTTCTAGATGAAGTTTAGATTTTTAAGATCAGATATGCATTCATGACTTGTAGCTTCTATGTTTCTCATATGTTTGATGGAACGTCTATCATGGCTAGGCATGGTTAGTCCAAGTTATTGTCAAAGTTGTGAATGATTAGCATTGTTAGCATCTTACTTATGCTTCTAGAATATTATAGGCAATTTTGGGCACTGGACTGGAGACTATTTTAAAAAGTGGCTCAAATCCCGAAACTAGAGGCACAAAATTGGATTTTTTGGGCCATGACTACATGGAAAAAAATCCCGTGAGTGCAGTTTTAGCCTCATAGCCATAGAAAGCAGTGTCAAGGGTGTAGTTGTGGGTCTCGGTCAGTGAAAAAAGGTTCCAACTTGGGGATTGGTCGCCTAGGGTGGTTTTTTAGCTCTTAGGTGGTATGTAGCCCTTAAGGGAGGTTAGAAAGGTTTCAGTTTAAAGGCCCCACTTCCTTAACTGGAACTTGGAGGCCGGGTCATGTCATAGTAGCACTATGCTTCAAATTTACCCAGAGGGCTAGTAAAAGTAGGTAAATGTGGGGAGGGGTGTGTTACATAGTGGTATCAGAGCTGCTAGGTTCCAACACTTGGATTGGATGGGATTATTGTATAAGGTTATGCATGCATAGTAGGTTAGACATGCATTGTGTTGGTCATTATGTAGTTTGTTTCATCATGATGTTGTTGGCATGTTATGATGCTGATATGTTGGATGAGATGGAGCACGAGACACAAATTACCAGAGCAAGGTTGCAGCACTAGGCCTTGGGGTAAAAGAATATCGTCATATAGGCTTGTATGTTTGGAATTCAAGTATGATGGTTAATGGTTATTATATGCATTCTGGTCATTTTCATGTATGTCATTCTATTTCTATTGTGGTTACATACATGATAGATGCTAGTTAATCAATACAGTTATATGTGCATGCATCAGATAGTCATGTATGGTGGTTAACTTGTTCTTATATGCATTGCAGTCATATGCATAATGATTATGGTTATTACAACTAATATATTTGATGTTATTATGTATCGTGCTAATCTAGACTAGCATGTGCAGATGGTTATGGTTATGATATTCATATATGAGTCGATATACTTGTGGTATTGTGGTGTACTAATATAGACTGACTATGGAGATGTGATAACCTCCCGTGAAATACATTGAGGTAAGAGTTTAATAATGTCATTTATTTGGTTTATCTAACATGGTATGTTCATAGGAAATAGAAGATCGGGGATGAAGTGAAAAGTATTGGACTAAGGTTCACATGATGTAAAATCTACATAATGGAAAAGTGGCATGATTATGTGGCATGTTATGACATGGTTGCTAGCCTTTGTAAAGGATGATTTCAAATTAATAGACACGATGTCTTGATCTTTGGAACATGTAACTAACATATGTGAATAACTGCAAGGAAATATGCTTGGTATTAGCATGACAAGGAAATAATTGATTTGTTTATATCACTAATAGTTGGGTGATGTGATAGCACATAATAAGACTCAATTTCTGTAAGGAAAAAGGTAAAAGAAATAAATCGGGTGAGAATTCCTTTGGAAATATTTGGAAATGACAATTCCAAATGAATGAGTGCTTTGCATGAATAAAAGAAGTCTTCCAACCTTGTGTTGCAGCAGCTGCAACACCCTCCAAAATTTTGGCCCGCATCTAATTTTAGAGCCTCCTTTGAGTTTTACTTGATGTTTGCAAACACCCAAGCTCAACTCGTGTGTTCATGTTGAGTCTTTGTACCCTCTTTGCTTGACCGTTCAATGGAAATCTTTTCGCATTTTGGTCACAATATCACACTTGCAACCATGTTCTGGTCGTGATCAAGGTCTTCGCTCTGTGTGTGTAGGTTGTATTCACTATGTAAACATTCGCTGTGCTCACACACGAAGTTGTATGCACTTTCATGTGAGCAACATTGTGGTCGTTCAACAATCTATCACAAGCGTTGCACTAGTCGCTCACACCGTTGATCAGTCATGTTGAGCATATGTTGTCTTTATCATTTGAGGCATCTTAGTCAAGTCATGTTGAGTGTGTTTTTGCAAGGTTGCATATGTAAAAATTCACTCGCTCACACACTTAGCCATTTTGCTAAAGTTCTGATGACCAGATCCTCCTCTAAAATCTAGAAAGACACCCAGTGCCTGTCCGTGTCTCCCTCAGAAAATTGCACAATTTTCCTAGCTATCCACCGAGTCAGACAGCTAGTTGTTCACCCAGAAAACTACAAATATTCCATGAGAAAGCCCTCTGTAACCCAACGGCCTACTCATCTCAGAAACTATGCAAAGGTGTTCATCAGGTCAGCCTGCCTGCAACAACACATATTTTCTCTCCAACAGCTCCCATAGCTCGCTATCAGCTCCCTCTAAGAACTGCGCAATTTTTACTACCAATCCACTCCACAGTTCGCTACCAACTCTCTCTATGAACTGTCCATTATTTGCTGCCAAGCCACTCTGTAGTCTGCTACCATCTCCCTCGAGAAATTGCACAGTTTTTCTGCCCAGCCTTCCCGTCGCTCGCACTGCTTCCCTCCAGAAATTACGCAGACCTATCCTCTAGCGAATCCAGATCTTGTAGACAGTCAGTGCCAATCTAGATCACCCATATTAGCCTCCCAGTGACTTTTGCAAAATTTTCACCAGCGGTGCTTTAAGCTCGCATCCGAGCATGAGACTTTCCTTGCCTAGTTTCATAACCTTGTCCTCTCTCCCGGTCACCTACATCTGAAAACGAACAACATGCATCATGGTAGACTAGGAGGTTTATTGATTTGATGTCGTCTTGTCATGAGTGATTGTAGATAGAGGTACATGGATACAACATGATGCAACGATGGATGAGATGAACAAGGAGAGTACATGCAAAAGGATGTGTTCACGAATGGATGAACAAATGATGCATGCGAAGAGATGTGTTTGCGAATAGACAACCATGCAATGTGTATTAGAACTTTCACTTAATTCAAAAGCCTACTAATAGGCCAACAAGTTTTCACACGTGTTGTAACTATTTGTAAGATTAATCTTGAACACTTGTAATACATGTCTCTTTAACCTGTGTTAAAAAATTGAACTCATTCAGCTGGTCTAATACATATAATTATAAAAAAAAATTGTATAACTTGTTAACATTGTCCTTCTCATTTTGGTTACCTCCCCAAACATCAGACATAACATTTCACGTAAACTTGTTATGACAACCGTCGCACTTGCGTGGACTATCCCACTAAGTGTTGTACATGTTATCTTTCCTTGTGTGTTGTGACTGCCACATCTATGTGGATTCCTCCTCTGGAAGTTGTGCATGTCCTATTGTGTTGTGTGTCTCTGACAGAGTCAGGACTTCCTCCCTTCCGACTAGAAACTCACTCCCATCCTCTCTCTCTGCTCTGAAAGAACCTTGACACAAGTAACACCAACACTCACTAGGCACGTGAACCTCGTTGTTCACGAAACCACTCTCTCGTGCTGACAAACAAGAGCTAAGGAAAACATTTAAGATAATGGAAACCAGGCCATCATACCAGATGAGACTCCCAAACCAAACGGTGTGAGGTTTATTTGAGACTTCATACCAGGGAGATCCCCAAAATGTTGGCAAGTCCATCACTATCAACATTTATGGTGCCAGAAGGAGGCCACCATTTTTTTATGGCTAAATGTCCTCTCACCCCCACTCATCAATCATATATTTAAGGTAGTAACTCGTACTCCCTCTCACTCACGCGCGACTTTGAAGTTGGTTGCTCCTCACCTCCCAGACGTGAACACAAAATTTCATATCAACACCTTTGCTCTATCCGTCCCATCACCCATAAGTTTGCGAAAGCAGTCAAGCTGATTCCAGGAATACAACATCTTCTATACACATCAAGAGAGACAAAAACCACTCCCACAAGGGTTGTTGTATCATCAGTGGAAGAAGTAGTTCCTTCCACACTTGAAGGTCTAGCAGAAGTAGTTGAGAACGGAGAGGAACCTCCATTCTTCCGACAAGGAGAATGAGACACCCTTGTGATCTTGGTCTCAGATTCTAGTATAAGAGGTAGAGGGAAAGGTGGAGCCGAAGATGAACCAATAGACTCAGAGTCGAAACCATCAGATTCTAAGGAAGAGGAGGAGGAAAAAGAAGAAGAAGACATGGCTGACCAAAACTTGGAATGGATGAATCAGGGATGATTGGCTCTCACAGGTGCTTCACATTAGATGCCAAAGCATTCAAAGATAATTCTCACAAAGTATGACCCTGACAACACATTAAAGGTAGAAGACCACTTGGACAACTTCTACCTACAGCTATAGACACTCAAGGTACGTCACGACGACGTTGCATGCAGATTGTTTTTGTGTACCTTGGGTGGCCAAACAATAGTATGGTATCACAACCACCCTATCAACTCCATAAATAACTAGGTTATGCTCAAATGGGTATTTTTGGAAAATTTTGCTGATGACAAGACCCCGACCATGTTTCTCAAAGAGTTGGGCAGTCTAAAAATGGAGTCGAAAGAAAAGGTAAAAGATTTCACTAAGAGAATTTTTCACATATTGAATAAGTTTGTAGCATACAGAAAACCTCATGACTCCATCACTGTTAACTACGACATGTCCACAGTACCAACTAGCATTACACAGTTCATCAAGCAAGCTATGAAACTAACACTGCTAGAAAACTGAGAAGAGGTAGTCGTTGCAGAGAAGGACCTACATGCTATTGGAGTCATCAAGGATGATGAACCAACGAAGGACTCCAAAGACGTGAGAAGGAAACCCGAGGCTACAGCGAGAAAGGGTAGAGACAAGGAAACAAGTGATATTGAAACCCTTACTCATATTTTCAAGAACTTGTCAACAGAAGTTTCTGAGCTCAAATAACGAACAATCAACACATATACAAGCAGCATGCTACCCAAACAATAGCAAGGAAGCATGTCGTCAAGCTGTAGTTGCATCCCGGCTAAAACTGGGCAGATCCCCAACTTAGTGTTCTAGTTAGAACGGTGCACGAAAGATGAAATTTTCTCATTCCATGAAGATGATCACACGAAAATTTCTTGTTCGGATTGGAAATGAGTTGTAGGCTTAGTATGCAACCACACATTGAATGTAGTAAGAAGTACACAGGGCGAGCCAGGAGGCACAGGCGATGACAAAGATACTGCACCTGATGAGACATCAAGCATTGGACATGTGATCAACATGTATCGGTGCTCGCAAGTAGCAGAAAAGACAAATACTGAGAAGCAGCCCCAAAAGAAAAATGATCGGTACAATCTCAAAATTCAAGGGCCTCCCCCTATAATTAGGGAAATGCGAGAAAAGCTGAAATTTCTAATGAGGAAGGTTGATCCACCAGCCGCCCCAAAGCATAAAATACAAAGCAAGCTCGGGAAGACAATAACAGACAAGAGTACATCCATGAGAAGCAAACTACAAAACACTCCGCCAAACAACACGAGCATTAGTCCAACCCTGGACATCTCGATGAGTCTACCCACCCTTGATTATAATATTATGGAATATATGAATAAGACTCACATAAACATCATTTTGTTCAAGTTGGCTAATATTCAAGGATAGCGGGACATCTTGTTGTGCACATTGGGGTAGACATCTATGAACAAGGCAGCCTCTACCAGCAAGGGAGCAAGCACATCTACCGAATCACTCACAATTGTGCTAAACACACTCTAGATGGAACAAGCAAACTCTGTTTTCCCTCCATTCTTGTTAACATTTGAAATCTCAACTGTAATGTTTACAACTGTTTAGTGGATTATGGCGCATCATCCAACATCATGCCACTCTCCATTTCTAATAATATCAATGCGCAATGGAGCAAGACATCCACATAGATCATCCAAATTGATCACACATGTGTTCCAGCCATTAGTGAACTTCATGACGTGATCATCAGATTATCCCATGAAGGTCAAGTTCACCAGTGCATAAACATTGTTTTTTTGGACATACCGAAAGCATATGGCTTACTTCTCAGTAGAGATTGGTCTAGCAAGCTGAACGGATACTTTTCTATAGACTAACACACTTGTGGCTTCCGTACAAGGAAAAAAAATCAAATTCAGGTGTTATCCGAGAGATACATGAGGCACAATGTCACTCCCTTCAATGGCGAGAACGAACCGTTGGCCTTCGGAGAGCTCATGTTCAACAACTTCCTCATGGAAACAACGTTGGGGTTTTATCTCGCATGGCCAGCTTCAACTCCACTAGATACACAGTTGGATCTCCTAATTCCTTGCCCAACTGATGGAAATGAAACCTGTATAGTGCATTGTAACAGTAGTAGTAAAAGTAGTGACAATAGTAGTACTAGTGCAAGCACGTTGAACGGTCCGTGCCTAGACAAGTTGTGGACCATGTATTTCAATGGATCAAAGACACAGGATGTCTCTGGAGCTGAGTGTGTCTTGGTCGACCCAAATAACAAAAAACCCCTGATTTCAAGCCGCTTGGAGTTCAAGTGCACAAACAACGTTGTTAAATACGAAGCACTCATGTTGGACTTGCAAAAGGCCATTAGCCTCAATGTGGTCACACTCAAAGTGGTAGGTGATTCAAAAATAGTGGTACTGCAAGTACGTAACACCATTCACTGATTATCACCTCATCTCAAAAGTTACAGTAGGAGGTATGACAACTGATGTCTAACTTCTAGGCATTTAATATCATTGTTGTACCAAAAATGTGTATTGCAGCTGCTTGTTGACATGGAAAATGTGCACAAGGCCAACAAGGAGAGCTAACCCAATCACAAGCCCCAATTAGACCTGCTTTCATTTAGAATGGTTAGCTCCGACAAGTTTTAAGGGACCCCGTAAACTGTTTGAACATATCAAAAGATTGCTTTCAGGAGGAAGAATTCAATTAAATCAACAAAGATAAAATATCTAACCTCTATGTATTAAATCCTATCTATACTATTTCTAACTACTCTAATCTAGTTGCAGCTATCCTAATCTGTCCTACAGAAGCATAATATAGAGTTTTAAACATCATATATATGTTTGACAGGAGCATGATAAAGAAGATTAAACATCATGCATAGATTCAAGCCCAAATGAATCAATCACTGAATTCATAGCTGGACAAGACTGTATTAAAGCTAAATTGTAATCCAATCACTCATATAGGAATCCACATTATTTTATGAAATTAAAACTTGCAACTGATGTTTAACTTAGTTTCAAACCAGAGACCATTCACAAGTTAACCATGAAACTGAATCACATTCAATTTAACAAGACTAATAGTGAACTGTAAGTCATCAATATGCATAAATACAAATCAAATTTACATTCATGCTAGTAATAACAATCTGATCCAAAACTATACAATTAATCTGAAACTAGGACTCCTCCTTGAACCAAACAGTCCCCTTTATTCACAATAAATCAAAACTATTCTTCTCCAAGCCAAAAAGCACATTCTCCTCTTCAGAGGTAATACTTATGCAAACGCCCCATGACTCTAGGTCTACCCTTCCTCTTCATCTTCCCACTTCTTCAGATATGCAAATCAAGTACATATAGGTAGGATTGTCAGCATGACCACTGGCACGTAGAAAGCATAACGATCGGGTCGATTCCTTTCCTGAGGAAGAGCACAAATGTTGGTGAAAAGGGTGACTGTCTGTTGCCTTCCCATAATGAAGACCAGGACATCTCTGCTTATAGAATGTATAGGCAAGGCGTGGGATTCCGACCCGGAATGCTTGCAGCCAGACCCTTAAACGCAGCGCTTTTTGCATACAATGGCCCTTTGAATCCCCTCTTGGGCCCTTCGCTTCTCATATGCAAGGATAATTATCATTAGCTTGATCATTGTGAACAATAGATCAAAAATGCTTAATCAAATGTAAACGTTGCCTTCATTCATTTTATAAAACCACAGAACAAGTGTGAAAAGGATTTATGCCTGATACATGTCGTCAACATACAATTTTCCACTCAAACCATAGGCTTGGCATAGTATTTGAGGGCTTCCTTTCATCGCAATCAGGTATCGGCCCCTTATCAGGTCACAAGACCCATGCCTTCCACTGCCCTGATGCATAATTGGACTATCAGGACTCCACAGGCCCGCTTTTTACACTGAAAACCCAATCCTTTGTTATATCGCAAATTTTGAAAAACATGAGAAAACACTGAATATTCTGCCTCGATCACTTAGGCCGGACCTCAAACTTTATGTAATTGGGTGTATAATGATCATCGAGTCTGTCTCTCACCTCTCCGCTAACTGCATGACCCATGGGCTCCACTGATATGTGATGAGGCTTCTGGACCTGATATAATGATATGTGTAATAGGATCGGCGAGTCTGGCACACAGAGGTGCATTATATATATAAGCTTTGGGACAGGGCTAATACTGATGCGCGATATAGCTCTTTACCCGAAAATATATGCATTTGGGTTAATAAATCTTGTCGAGTCTGGAAGCTGTGAATACGTTGTGTTGATTGTGATAGGCCCAGAAAATAATTTACGCATGCTTTGTGAAAGATTTCCGCTATAAGGCATTGTGATGGGAATAATAATTCGATGAGGGTTTTGAGGGGTTAAACAAATCCAGGTAAACATAGGAATGAAGGGCTTAAGTGAGGGATGTGTTAAAGGTCTTTACCCATTTTTGAATGGAATATTGGGCCCTCCATAGGGTTAAAATTACTGGGATGAAAAGGATCATTTAGAGAGATGATAGATTAGACTTATAGCAGGCCCATTTAGCATTTTCTATCAGAGCATGTTTTAATAGGGTGGTATTTGTGGCCACAACAAATGGCGAACTGCTAGGAAAACTAGTTATCTTTGTTTCCAAATAAACTTCAAATCAATAGAACATTAGGATCTTAAAATAAACTTTAAATGCAAACTATATAGATGGACAAGCATGGGTTCCACTTAAACATTAACTGCTTCAGAAGGGATATAGACAAATAGCTTCTGCTTGCTGATATGATTTTGACAAGCATTTTCCAATGGTAGTATTATGGGGTTATTGACCTTCCTTTACCTATTTCCCACTTTCAAAAATCCCTTTGGGGCTGTCACTAGTCTGTCTATACCTGTTTAGGTGTGTACCTCAACTCTTCATTGCTCATCAAGCTTGATGTAGGCATGTTTTTCTTGCACTTTATATGAGAATTTCAGCGCTATATTTTCATTGATTGAATGGGGCGTAGTCATGGATCATGCCATATTTTTAAATTGCCTAAGCAAGGTTGGGCTTGCCTTGTCAACTGGTACTCTGAGCCCAACAACAGTCCTTACTCTAACCGGCTTCCCAAACAACCTGTCCTTCCAGATTGGCACAAGGACTTCACATTTCATTTCTTTTTAGATAAGTCCTTCTAGTTTCAGGCATAAGGACTAGAGCATGATTAGATTTGCCATAGGGTATGAGATAGTGAGCTTAGCCCATGAAACGGGGTTTACTTGTGAGTAATAGGTATTGAACCATTTAGTGTGGTGGATGGGACCAATGGAGAATGACTGTAAACCTTACAAGCAAGTATAGGCTAGGTCTGAGTGAGATTTATTTAAATGTGGCATTCCTCCATGCCAGTCCAGCTGTAGTTACACATTTTGTTTTATAAAGACGCCCTTACATGCTCCAGATATCCAAGTTATCAACAGATCTCACATAGTTCCCAATAGATGCCCACGAGGGGTTTCAATTTGCATTCTAGTGCTTATTATCAAGTGCTCATGGGCTAATAGAAATTTTGTTTGATTTGCAGGGAAATGATGGATTCAGGAACAACAAAATCATTAGCAAGTTAATGAGGAAGGGAAAGGCTAAAAGTGGTGAATGAGGGAAAATCTAAAAGGTAAAATGAGACTGGAGGACTACAATCAGCTGGCTGAAAAGGAATGTAATTCAAAACAGCAGGAAAATAGACTTGGCAGAAAACAAAGGAAAGGACAGAAATACAACTAAACTAACAGCAAAATTGAGATGGATTCTAACCTACTCCGAAAGTAACCACCATTCGGTGGCTATTGGAAGTATCCTTTGAGACGTTGGTTATTAACAGGGAGTTTTTTAGCTTCTCCCTGCAAGGTTTTCAATTTGCAAGTTTCATGACCATTTTTTTCCACAGCTTGGAACGGGCCCAGCCATGAGTGTTGTAAATTTTTGTGCTTACCTATTGGCTCACTCATGAGAGATGAAAAGAAAACAAATTTCTCAATGAAATATATCACCTCGTCTTCACTTGAGTTTACAAGTTTTTCATGATCCTTTTTGTTAATGGTTGTGTTTCTGAGTGTTCTTTCACAATGCAGGAACTCAAGGATTTGATTATCACCTTCGAACACCTGCCAATTTGAGATGTTATTAGTCATGGATGATCTGAAAATCCATTCAACAAAAAATGTATTCTTGTTGAATCTAAGATTAGGCAAAAGTTTTGCAGCCATAGTAGCCACCAGATTGACATCGTGGTTATACTTTCGAGTTATGTGTGTGACATTGAAATAATCGAAATTGTCAATCAAACTCCATACCTCATGTTCGTACCTCACCAGTTGTGGTGGACTACAGTGTATCTTTTTCTTTACTTGGTTCACCATTATCTGTGGGCCATCAAAAGCTCTGAGATTTTTTACATTCCTTTCAATGGCTCTTCTCAGGCCTTTCAGTAGGCCTTCATGTTCTGCTATGTTACTAGTGCACGTGCATTCCAACTGGCTGGCAATCAGACATTGGTTCCCTAGTGGGTCAATAAAAATGCTCCCAGCGCCTGCACTTTTGAGATAGTTAGAGTCATCAAAGTGGAGTGTTTCTAAAATAAACTCTAATGCTACACTAAAAGAACTACTTCCTATGAAATTATTCCTATCATATACTATAATACAAGATAATTCATCAGTTGGATTGTGGGGGTGTTTAATTCTTTCTTCCAACTGTGTGTTTTTCAAATCCTCCTTGACCGTTTCTGCATGGCATTCCCCGAAACAGGTTTTCGTGGCATAAACATCGAAACTATAATTCCCAAGGATAGAGTTATAGAACATTATAGGTTCATTGGGGTTGTTTAATTTCGTTACCACATACTTCATGTATCTTTCTCGATCCACTCTCAGCATATCACTTTTTCCCCTCTAAGGCAATAAAAGGTGGGACCAATTAGTTGAGAATTATCCATTTAGATTTGATGACCAGTCCCTACTAAACAACATCCCATAAGCCTCAGGTATATCCACTACCACTATATCAATGACTTGAGTGTATTGAGGTTTGGCAGTCATCTGAATCAACACATCTTTCAGCTCCCCAATAACTCTTACATTCATTTTGTCCAACTGCATATTCGAGTTTCAGTTTTATTGGGCATTGCCTAAAGTCTCTCAGCAACAGCGTAAGGCATAACAGTGGATGAGGCTCCAGAGTCTACCAAGCAATTATGCACATTCATGTTGAAGATTTCGAATGTCATAAGGAAGGGTGGAGTCATAGATTTTGATTTCCTCCCTATCATGGTTGCACTGACATCTTGGGGCTTTCGATTCTTTTTAGGTAATGTGGCCTCCATAGCTGATGGTATTTGGGTTGTGCTAGTCATACTAACAAGTTTGGACATTGGCTTCTTGGTTTGGGTGCTTGAGGTGGTAGGGGTTTTTCAGTTCCGCTCATTCATAGCTTTCAGCAACAAATCTCTTTGATGTGTTACTTTTAACAAGTCAAAATATGTGATATTAGCCCTAGACTTCTTGAGATCATCCACAATATTGTAATCAATGTCATAAATAGGATATGGCAGAGTAAACATACATGTTTTGTGATTCTTAGATGGGAGTTTACCATCTTGAGTAGCCTTTGTTGCAGTGGGAGATGCATTTTCTTTCTCTGGGTGACTTACAACAGGGGCATTCTTGGATTGACCACCAGGTCTACTATTCTCGACAGGAACTCTAGGAGCAGATGCTTTCACAGGACGAACATCTTGCTTTGATTGGTCTAAGGGCTTTGTCGCATCTGAGAGCAGCCCTTTACTTCACATGTGGATTTCATTAGCACTGATTTTTACAATGTTATCTCCTTCGTCATCATTCTCATCACTATGGAAATCCCACAGAACATTAATCTTGGTTTCCTCATCCGAGCGTTCTTCTACTTGGTATTCCTCCTCATCTCCTTGTTCTGGTTCTTTGTTAAGGAGCGATACAATAAGAGCCAACTCTTCTGTGTTTAAATCCCCTTCATTAGATGGAGTAGGCAATGAAAGATAGCCATGACCATCTTCTATTTTCTTACGATAGAAAGGCTTGAAGGGCTTTCTGTTGTTATAGTCTCCTCCATTAACAATAGTACTCTCTCCATGAATCATTTTCATAACAATGGCTATGTTTGTTAGTTTCTTAATGATCTGATGCAACCCTTCCACATCTGTGGTGTCCTTTTCTTTAGTTTCAACCCCTTTTTTATCATTTCCATTATTCTTCTTGGATGTCTAAGATGCTTTCTCTTCTCCAGTTGTAGGGTGGCATGCTATAAGACTGAGAATTTCATTCTCGTTCTTTACTGCTTCATCGATAGCACCTTGTAAGGTTTACACATTACTTCTTTTAACCCACATCGTTGTAGGGACAGGGAGAGAAGAGATAGAATTCCATTAGCACCTCTTCAGTAGGTCTAGCAGTGGCTGGGATTCTGTTGAACAAGGTGTTGAATCGGATGTTAAAATCCTTAACTTTCTTCTTGATTTGCATTTTCAGACAGGATAATTCTAAAATTAAGGCCGCAAGTGTTTTGTCATCACCAAACTTGTCCAAAATGGCCTGCTAAAAAGCATCCCAAGAGGTGATTGACCCTATTCTCAAGCTGAAATACCATGCGAAGGCAACACCAGTCAAAGTAAAAGAGAATAAGTGGCACACCACATCTTCAACGGCGACCTCCGACCTATGCAAGGCTAGGAAGAAAGAGCAGATATGGTTATCAAAGGTATCTCCCCGATCAGGGTCGAAATTGGGTAACACTCTTTCTGTATTTTTGGGTAAGGGATGCTACTGTCCAGGTACCGCTGCAGCATCCTGTGCAAGGCATGGAGGGAGTGCTCCCAAGGGAGGTGCGGGTTGATTCCCACCTGGAGGAGGAGGTGGAGGCTGATTCCCACCTGGAGGGAGAACGTTGGGCATACTATGGATAATAAAGTATTGGTTGGAGGGTTCTCCATTAGGATTCTCAAAATCAAGCAAGGAGTTACCTTTAGAAGGGGAATCCTCAAGAATTTCTTCCCAAGGGGTGTCGATACTTTGCAAGGATTCTAGCATAATATCTTCAAGGGAAGTGACTGTAGATGTATCTTGACTCAGGGTAAAGATCTTGGATTTCTCTTAGTTGTCAAAGGTAAAGAGTGAAATATGGGAAGCTGAGAGAGGGAATGAGCGTAAGCCTGAGTAAGTGTTCTAATTGGTTGTTCCTGAGTCACAGGATACTCCCACAGTCTCTCTTCCTTGGGTGGCCTAGAAAAAAGACTTAGAGGGGTCTATGTTTCTTCAAACTGAGGCTCTTTCAAATGTGTGGCAGGATATCTTCGACCTTTACAATCCATACATTAATCCTTTTGAATCCATGCGTGGAACTTATAGATGAAATCTTAAAATGCTGGAGAGGGAAGTTCAGGCCCTCCTTCTAGCGCCAATTTGTTGACATGGAAAATGTGCACAATGCCAATAAGGGGAACTAACCCGATCTCAAGCCCCAATTAGACTTTCTTTCGTTTGGAATGGCTAGCTCCGATGGGTTTTAAGGGACCCCATAAACTATTTGAGCATGACGAAAGATTGCTTCCAGAAGAAAGACTTCAATTAAATCAAAAAAGATAGAACAACTAACCTCTATGTATTAAATCCCATTTATACTACTTCTAACTACTCTAATCCAGTTCTAGCTATCCTAATCTATCTCGCAGAAGCATAATACAGAGGTCTAAACATCATAGATATGTTTGGTAGGAGAATGATAAAGAAGATTAAACATCATGTATAGATTCAAGCCCAAATAAATCAATCACTAAATTCACAGTTGGACAAGACTGTATTAAAGCTAAATTGCAATCCAACCACTCATATAGGAATCCACATTCTTTTATCAAATTAAAACTTGCAACTAAAGTTTAACTTAGTTTCAAACTAGAGACCATTCACAAGTTAACCATGAAACTGAATCACATTCAATTTAACAAGACTAATAGTGAACTGTAAGTCATCAATATGCATAAATACAAATCACATTTACATTCATGCCAGTAATAACACTCTGATCCAAAACAATTCAATGAATATGAAACTATAGCTCCTACTTGAACCAAATTATCCCCTTTATTCACAATAAATCAAAATTGTTCTTCTCCAAGCCAAAAAGAACCTTCTCATCTTTGGAGGTAATACTTACGCAAACGCCCCATGACTCTAGGTCTACCCTGCCTCTTCATCTTCCCACTATTTCAGATATGCAAATCGAGTGCACAGAGGTAGGATTGGCAGCGTGAATGCTAGCACGTAGAAAGCATAATGGCCAGGTCGATTCCTTTCCTGAGGAAGAGCACAAATGTTGGTGAAAAGGGTGATTGTCTGTTGCCTTCCCACAATGAAGACTGGGACAACTCTGCTTACAGAATGTACAGGCAACGCATGGGATTCCGAACCAGAATGCTTGCGGCCAAACCCTTAAACAAAACACTTATGCATACAATGGCCCTTAGAATCCCCTCCTGCATCCTTTTCTTCTCACCTGCAAGGATAGGTATCATTAGATTGATGATTGTGAACAATATATTAAAAAGGCTTAATCAAACGTAAACACTGCCTTCATTCATTTTATAAAACCACAGAACAAGTGTGAAAAGGATTTATGCCTGATACACGGTCAACATACAATATCCCACTCAAACCATAGGCTTGGCATAGTATTCGATGGCTTCCTTTCATCGCAATCGGGTATTAGCCCCTTCTTAGGTCACAGGACCCATGCCTTCCACCGCCTCGATGCGCAATTGCATTATCGGGACTCCACAAGCCCGCATTTTATACTAAAAATCTGATCCTTTATTATATTGCAAATTTTGAAAAACATGGGAAAACACTGAAAATTCTGCCCTGATCACTTAGGCCAGACCTCAAACTTTATGTAATCGGGTGTATAATCGTTGTTGGGTCCGGATCTTACCTCTTCACTAATTGCATGACCTCCGGGATCCATAGATATACGATATGCGATGGGGCTTCCAGACCCGATATATATGTGTGTGTGTGTGTGTGTGTGTATGAATGATATGTGTAATATGATCGGCGGGTCTGGCAGACAGAGGCGCGCTATATATATAAGCTTTTTGACTGGGCCAATAGCGATGCGCGATAAAGATCTGCACTCGAAAATATATGCATTTGGGTTAATAAATCCTGTTGGGTCCGGAAACTGTGAATACGTTGTGTTGATTGTGATGGGCCCTAAAAAGGTTTTATGCATGCTTTGTGAAGGATTTCCGCTATAAGGCATTGTGATCGGAATAATAATGCAATGAGGGTTTTGAGGGGTTAAACAAATCCCGATAAACATAGGTATGAAGGGCTTAAGTGAGGGATTTGTTAAAGGGCTTTACCCATTTGTGAATGGAAGATTGGGCCCTCCATAGAGTTAAAATTACTGGGATGAAAAGGATCATTCAGAGAGATGATAGATCAAACTTATATGGGGCCCATTTAAAATTTGCTATCAGTGCATGTTTTAATAAGGTGGTAGTTGTGACCACAACATTGCCGATGCCTTGGAAAACGTAGCTGATAGCATGTCACCACTTAGGGATAGATTTACTGTTAAAATTCTGTATAAGCCTTCTATCCCTAATAACATAACTAAGCTATGCGTTTTTGGTGATGATCAACATATATTTCACTTCATGGATGACATTAATGCCTTCAAGGATGCAGCAGCTGATGAAGATGAGCACGGGCAGCCCCTGCAAGATCCAGCTGATGGCAAGAAAGGAAACCTCATCCCCAAATGTGTGGATTCTCTCAATAGGATCTATGACCTGCAAAACCACTGTTAAGGGTAAAAAAACAACAAAGCCCATAGTTCCACCATGAGGAATGAACAAGTCAACTTGGGAACATACCACAATCTGAAGTTAGTCAGTCTCGGTACACATTGCACACCGCAGTAGCGGCAAGCCTTTGTATGCTTGTTCAAACAATATCGGGATGTGTTCGTGTGGACATATGATGACCTGAGTACATATGACACACAAATAATCCAACATGGGATTCCAAGTAAAGAAGGAGCCAAGACATTGCATCAAAAACTAGGTAAAACGCATATGTCGCTTGAACTCCTTATACAAAAAGAATTGACTAAGTTGTTGTATATTCGTATCACTTACAAAGTTCATTATTTTACATGGATTTATAATTTAAGTTATGTATGTAAGAAATCTAGGGAAATCCGCTTATGCATTGATTTCAGAAACTTGAATCGCTCCTGGAACAAAAACAACTACCCCATGCCATCATCGGAAGCTATGTTACATGTAATATCTGAAGAAGGAATGTGTCTTCACCTAAAGGTCTTTCGGGATATGACCAGGTGCTGGTAGAAGATGTTGATAGTCTGATACTGGTTCATGAGAAGCATGGCCCTCACACATACTGTCTACAATAACTTGATGGGAGGATTGACAATCTTCCTGTCAACAACCAAGATCTCAGGCACTATTTTTAGTAAGTCGGGCTGCACCCTGTGCCATGTACATAGTCTTCTTACTGCTTATTGTTGGCTGCTCGAATTGTTTATTGATTGAACAGTCGAGTACCACATTAAATTGTCAACCCAGGAAAGTCCTTTTGTTTCAAAGGTGACCTCGTACCGTATGCACTCAATTCTAAAAGCATTAAAGGTTGTAGTATAAACGAATCTACTTTCTATCAAACCCTCACTCTATGTTACAGCAGCTATAACTGTTGCAGAAATGAAATGAAAGCGATTAACTAATTGTAACAAATATGCAGAAAGAAATGATGGTTGTTTTGTAACAGAGGACCAGGACCCTGTCCTCAGAATAAGGATGTTCAGCACCTGCCTCTGTAACCAAATTGCCAATGCACACTGAAAATCCTAATCACCGGTGACACAATCTTTCACAGCGCTAATCGATTAAGAAAATAGAGTATCAACAAAAAGGAAATATTGGAAGCAAGGCTAGAAATATTCAGAAATCACACACACACTTAACAGAAAAGAAATGGGTGAATCTTGTGAAGAAGGTGGGCCCTGTCCCTCTCACAAGATTCCCTGGAACAATGATGCTAAGTTGAAATGCTCAGAACAGGGCTTTATTCATCTGCCAAAATGTCCAATTACAATAAAGATTCAGACTTGCTCTGCACTACAATACTTCCGTTATAACCTGCTGACTCTCAACTATAGATGTCTCCTCTTTATAGAGGAGACATCTATTACAATAGATTTTCATTATTCATTCAGTTTGACCTCTTTGTACAAAAATAGGAAATCAATTCCTGTTACAGCATGCTATTACAACAGTGTAAACTTTGTCATCCTTCGTTAGGCGGATCCTTCTACTGTTGCAAAACTAGTACACCTCGTCCATATCCTTAAGATCTTTGTGCCATCCTTGGTTGTTTCGTCCTTGTTGTCGATTTGGTATCTCAACTGCACCCTTGAAGTTCTCGTGTTGTTCCTGGTGTTCCAGCATCTGCGACTATGTTTTGCTGATCGTGCTGTGTCAGCATCTGCCAAGTATAGTTTTGCCAGATTCAGACGGTTACTGCCCCGCTAGACAATTGTTGTTTCACCCATTGCAAAATGAGGTTTTACCCGCTTTAGTCAGTTGTTGTTTCTGGTGTTGCAGCAACTCCACAGTTGCTGTTTCTGGTGTTGCAGCAACTGTGAATTATAATTCTACGGACTTTGAATAGTTTCAACAATTGTCAGCGACTTAGTCAACTTCCAAAGATTAATTATAAATATAACATGAATATGTGTTGAATAATTAAACATATAGTAATGAGGAGAGTTACTTCATACCTTGGAATAATAAGTTCAATATGTTATCAAAGGTTTCAACTTATGGGCTAAAGAGGGTAATATCATGACAAAATATAAGGTCAAAAGTAGACAATATGGAGTCCTAACATCCCCCCCAACTGAAAGGGTTGCATGTCCTCATGTAACGTTTACTCTGAATCTGAGTCGGAGTACTGGGATGAACAGTGTAAGTTGTTGATACAGTAGCTAAAAAAGGTTTTATCAGACCTGCTTCTGAATCCATAGACACTCTGTACCTGCTTCCATTCTGCCACCTCATCCTTTTTCGTCAGTTTGTAATGAGCCTTATATTGCTGACCAGGTAACCACAAGAGAGGGAAATGAAAATCATAACCAATCCACCTTTCAGTACACTGTTCCATACATTTGACATAATAAGGTATGCATGAAATTGCTACCTGAAGATTGAGGGGATTGTAAGGATGATATTCCTCTCTCTCTTTGGGACAATGTTCCCAAAATAAATTGTTTGCTTCGATGGTCAGCGCCCCTTTTGTTTTTACATAATGTTGGCAGTCCTGCAAGACTGTTGCCTGTAGTTTCCTCATGTGATCAACCATCTCTGGATTACTCAAATTTTTTTGATGTTGTGCAATGAAGGTGGCTGCATTCTGTGGTTCATTTTGAATCTAGAGAAGGCAGTTCTGCTCATTATGCGTTGCTGACATATAGGCATTTTTCCAAGTAAGTTGATTGGCTAGAAAAGAGATGAAGGCTCTTATTTGGATATCACCAACAATAGGGAGTATATTCATCATTCTATCTTCAGGCATGGCCTCATTGTGAAGATAGAGTTCACAGAGCAGGTTTTGATCATTATTTGGTGCTTCTCTGAATGTTTCAATAAATTGATCAGGTGTATCAACTTGGTAGGGTCTTCCATCTCTGATTGCCTTTATTTGCAAGAAAGCTAAGCGTTCTCTCAAAAATATTGCATAATTGAAAGAGGGTTGTCTTGTAGCCAGTACCCTCTGGACCAAATCGAAGATAGAGGACAGCCTATCTTTTAATTTCTTATTTTCTTTATGTTGAGCTCGAGACTGTTCAAGTGCATCCCAATTTCTGTATGCATAGCTAAACCAGGTTGACTTTTGTTGTTGGAATGCCTTCCCTTGTGAAAGCTCATATTCTGTTCTCCATGTGCCTTTTGGTTTTTGAAAACTAGAGGTCTCCATGTGAGCATTGCTGACACAGGGAGGTTCAGTCTGTGCATAGGCATCAGAAAAAGATTTATGTTCTGTAGTAGTTTGGGTGGGCCGAGGTGGTTCTATGTCCTCCTCCACAATTCTTGAAAAACCTGCTAGTTCTTGTGTAACAGCAGGTTGCTCTGTTTCTTCTTTTACATCTCTTGGAGAACCTGTTGGTTCTTGTGTAACAGCAGGCTGTTCTATTTCTTCTTCTGCAACTCCTGCTGGTTCTTGTGTAACAACAGGTTGTTCTGTTTCTCCTTCTGTAGCTCCTGCTGGTTCTTGTGTAACAGCAGGTTGTTCTATTTCTTCTTCTGCAACTCCTGCTGGTTCTTATGTAACATCAGGTTGTCCTGTTTCTCCTGCTGGTTCTTGTGTAACAGCAGGTTGTTCTATTTTTCTTGCTGGTTCTTGTGTAACAACAGGTTGTTCTATTTTAATTATAGCAGCAGAAGGTTGTGGATTAGCTTCGGTCATTGGAACCTGGACTATCTTATATCTTGCTTGAGTGTACAACTCACCACACTCATTGCACATATACTCATTGTATTGACTCTTTTCTGTTACAGACGCTACCCGTGCTAAGATGTGGAGATTATATTCATTATGATAGGCTTCTTTAACGATTATTATCTCCTGCTGATAATCCTTAATTTGAGATTTTAGAAACTCAATTTCTTCCTACAGGGAGGCTATGGTAGGCAGAGCTTGTGTATCTGCAAGTTCTAATGGAGGAAGGGATTGTTGTTCCACATCCACTTGGTCATTTGCATCCCCAATAGGTGGTTCTTGTGTGTCACCTGTTGGGTCAGTGGCTGGTTCTTGTGTAACAGCCACTTACCCAATATCACCTTAGGTGTCTACTTTAGATTTTTCGGCAGCTGGTTCTTGTGTAACAGCTGCCTCAGAAAATAATGTCACAAAATTGTCAACGCTCTGCATCTCAGCCCCAGAGAATGAGGAAAGGGAATGCTCAGGGATGGTTGGGATGCGGGGTGTTAGGGTGATGGGTGGAGAACTGGAGATAACAGGGCTGGTGGGTTTAATTGCTACAGACGACCATGTCCGTTGCCTCGGTAAAGAGGCAGGAAAATCGGTAATTTTTCTTTTTCGGCCACTTTCCTTCAGACTGGAGGAACTATCGGGAATAGCAGCTGCTTTGACTGAAGCCCTGGTTCTTCTCCTTTTTGGTGGAGTTTGAGTTCTGCTGCTTTTTTCTTTTAAGAAAAATGATGGGGGTGTTATCATCGGAGTCATCAGTGGAGATATGAAGCATGGGGGTAGATGGTTGAGCTTCATTGAGGGATGGGGTCCTCTGCAGGGGTGTTTCTGCTACTAATTGCTGGGGAATTTCCTCGGGTATTTGCTCTGGTTGTTGGGGAATTTCCTAGGGTATTTGCTCTGGTTGTTGGGGAATTTCCTCTACCTGTTGAGGATCTTCTTCTATTTGCTGGGGAGAATTAATGAGGGGGGGTGGTTGATTTAGAGCAAAGCCTCTATTTATTAGGAGTTGGGCTAAGCGATGATGTTTCAGGGAAAGGAGCGGATGCTTTGCTTTTACAGTATAACGTGACATATTTTTTAGACAACCCAATAGATAATAGGGCATGTTTATTAACTGACCATGCCTCAAATGATTTAGTAAAATGAAGTCGTGTTGGTAAATTACCTGGTAACGACCTTCGCAAGTCAAATACTGCTTCACGAACTCCGCAACCTTTGGCCATGGTGGAGGCAGTGACTGAAGTGTGTCCCCTCTGCCCTTGGCTTCCACATGCTTGCCTGGTAGGAAAAAGCCTTGCTGCGCATTCAGAATAAGATGTTTCCTACTAAACCAGCGTGTACCATTGATCGGTAACCCGGAAACTTGGGCTACGTCTTCTTCTGTTACTGGAATCTGCACTCCCTGGACCATAGAAAATCCTTCTCTTAAATTGCATGCGAACTCCAACACTTGTTGTGTGTTGAAATCCGGGAATCTTCTAAAGTAGTCTACCCATCCTGCTTGCATGAAAATTTGGTAAACCTCAGGGTAGAGTTCTAGTAGTGCTATTGCGCCAGGTTCATATGTAATCATATTTCCACCCATAGCTGTTGATCCAGCGAAAATACACAATACAGAGCCGAGTTTCCGAGTTTGAGACAGAGTAAACCGTTACAAATGAGGATATGCCACGACGAAGTGAATTTAGATATTGCCGTGAGGAGTAAGGGTGGCGGTGATTGACGTGTTATGCAATAATTACTATATTTTGGTAATCCTCCAAAATCTACGGCTGAATGATCTGATTGGTAGTACAATGATTTCGGCAGTCGTATCAACATCTCCACATTAACTATAATTTAATATCCACACTTAAACATGCGTACCTTTATTTTTACCTTTAGTCGCGCGCCAAAAAGTCTTATCTTGTCTTTTGCTAGATTAATAATGATTACAAAGGGTGTAGAATCATGAGAATACAGACGATTTTTATTACTAACAGGAAGTAGTAGTGAAGGAGTGTAATTATCAGAGTGCATGGCTGGTTCCTTTAATGAAACATAATATGTTCCATTAGGATGATAGTTCATTAAGTATTGAAACTGGTGTTACAGCATTGAAAAGTGATGTTGCTGGAACATGAGTTGGTGCTGCAGTAGTGGGAAGTGGTGTTGCGGCAACGGGAAATGGTGTTGCAGCAATAGGAAGTGGTGTTGCGGCAATGGGGAAATGGTGTTGCAGCAACAGGAAGTGGTGTTGCAGCAACGGGAAGTGGTGTTGCAGCAACGGGAAATGGTGTTGTAGCAATGGGAAGTGGTGTTGCAGCAACGGGAAGTGGTGTTGCAGCAACGGGCCATAATGAAAAACTTGATTTATGGTCCGAAAAACGTTTCCCAGCTGCAAAGTGATTCTTTTGGAATTTTTATTCTCAGCCATCCTCCGAAACTAAGATCTGAAAAATAATTAGTTGTAATATGGCAACCCTAAAAATATAATCTAAAAATAAATAAACAGAAATTTAAGTGCCTTGAGGGATAGCAGGTTCCCCGAAAAAGACGTAATGTAAGTCTGCCATGTAGGTAGCTTTGAAATCCTCTTTAGAAACAGGTTGTTGATACAAGCGGAGTCGATATCCATTGACTAATAATGGTGTTCTACTATCATTAATCATTAAAAGTCTGACTGTTCCGTTTGGAAAACCAACATCTATTTCATAAGGTCCTAGCCACCTTATTCTTAATTTACCTTGGAAATTTTTGAAATGGGAGTCATACAGTAAAGCCCAATTACCTTTCTGGAACTACTTTTGCTTAATGGTTTTGTCATGCCATGTGGTTCTTTGTTGCTGGATCATGGTTGTTTGATGGATGGCATCCAACCTTTTCTCGTCCAGTTCCTGAAGTTGCTGCAACCTGGCTGTCTGTGCATCAGTCAAATCAAGGTTAACAGCTAAAGCAGTTCTTAAATTTTTGATTTCAAACTCCACAGGGAAAACAACATTTTTACCAAAAACTAATTCATAGGGTGAAAAGCCCGTAGTATTTCTCCAAGTAGTTCTATAAGCCCATAGCGCTTCGGGCAACTTTTGAAACCAGTCCCTCCTGTTTTCCTTTATTGTTTTCATCAAAATAGCTTCTATGACTTTGTTGGTGCTTTCCTCCTGCCCATTTGCCTGGGGGTGATAAGGTGTGGTCATTTTATGCTTAATATGGTATTTTTGCAATGTGTCTTTGAAACCATGAGAGTTAAAAGGAGGTCCCCCATCAGTGACTAGTTCCCTAGGCAGTCCAAACCTAACGAAGATCTCTTCAAATAAAAATGTTAATACTGATTCTTCATTAGCTTTGAGGAGTGCCTTAGCTTCTACCCACTTAGTCATATAATCTGTGCATACTAGTATGTAAACTTTTTTATTAGATGGAGGGTTAATGGAACCTATAAAATCTAGTGCCCATCTTTCAAAGGTTCAAGAATTACTTGGGGACTGAGTGGCATTTCATCCCTGTGATTAGGCTGGCCCATTCTTTGACAGCTATCGCAGGCCCTGACATATTTCTTTGCATCCTTGAAGATTGAGGGCCAGTAGTAACCCATCCTGAGAACCTTGTGTGCTATTCTTTTGTCTGCAAAATGCCCTCCACAAGGGCCATCATGGCAGGCTTTCAATACATCATAAATTTGATCTTCGTTAATGCATCTCTGGATCTCCTAATCGAGTCCTGTGTGAAACAGACAGTCGCTTATCCAGCTGTACCTAGCGCTTTGCTGAATGATTTTCCTTTTTTCTCTATGTGATAGGTGTGATGGTAATTTCCCTGTAACTAAGTAGTTGGCAATGTCTGCATACCAAGGTGAGTGAGCAGATACTGCAAATAAGTACTCGTCAGGAAAAGAATCATCTACTGGAATATTTTCATTAGTTTTTAACCGAGAAAGGAAATTAGAAACTACATTCTCTTTTCCTGGTCGATCTACAATTGTGATATCAAATTCTTGTAATAACAATAACCATATGGTAATTCGAGCATTTGTAACTGATTTGTTAATTAAGTATTTAATGGTCGAGTGATCAGTATGGACAACAGTAGTATAACCAGTAATATAGTGCTGAAACTTATTGATAGCATAAATTACTGCTAGAAATTCCTTCTCAGTAACTGTATAATTGAGTTCTGCGGGGGTCATGTTTTTACTAATAAAATAAATGGCATAGGGAAGACTGTTTTCTTCTTGTCCCAAGACAGCTCCAATCGCAGTGTCTGAGGCATCAGAGGATATATGAAAGGGGAGTGCCCAATCAGGTCCTCTCAAAATGGGAGCTGTAGAAAACTACTGTTTAAGTTCATCAAATGCTTTTTCACAATCATCAGTCCACTTAAATTCAGCATTTTTCGTTAGTAACACAAACAGGGGAGAAGCTAGTTTAGAAAAATTCTTAATAAATCTTCTATAATACTCGGCATGTCCTAAGAAACTTCTCACATCAGTTTGTGTTTTGGGGATAGGGAGGGTCTGAATTACCTGTATTTTAGCTGGATCGACTTGGATTCCTAAGAATGAGACGAAGTGACCCAATACAATACCTTGATTCATCATCATATGGCATTTTTCAGTACTTAAGGCAAGGTGTGCTTCTATACATCGCTTAAGTACTTTTTCAAGGTTCTGTAATGCATCCTCGAAGGTCGTGCCATAAGGAGTAAATTCATCCATAAATATTTCTAAAGAATCATTTAACATATCATAAAATATCCCTATCACTACTCTTTGGAATGTTGCTGGGGCATTACATAGCCCAAATGGAAGAACCTTATAGGCAAAGGTCCCCCATGGGCTAGTAAAAGTGGTTTTGTCTTGATCTTGGGGTGCAATCTTTATCTGATTATATCCGCTAAATCCATCCAAAAAGGAAAAGAATTTCTTACCTGCCAAGTTATCTAATACCTGATCAATGAATGGTAAAGGGAAATGGTCTTTCTGGGTGGCCTTATTTAGGGCTCTATAATCCACACATACTCGCCATTTCCCATTTTTCTTGGGTACAATTACTAGTGGAGAAACCCATTCACTATCAGATATGGGGTATATAAATCTTGCATTCAACAGTTTTTGAAGTTCTTCCTTTACAATTTCCCTTAAATTGGGATTCATCCGTCGTTGGGGTTGACAGATTGGGCAGGATCCTTCTTTAATATAAATACAGTGGGTGCACAATTCAGGAGAAATCCCCTTCATATCTGTATAATCCCATGCGAATGCTTCTTTATTTTCACGGAGTAGCTTCCTTAACTGTTGTTTTTGATCGTCTGTTAGATTAGGATTTATATTTAATGTCTTACCTGGCTCGATTTCTACTGTTATACTTTTGGAGGAGCTGCCAGCTAATGTCTGAGGTAGATTTTCAGTTTCAAGGTTCTGCTGGGATTCAGATTCCAAGATTGCAGTGAAGTGATTATGCATTTCTGGACTAACCGAAGAAGGTTCAAAGATAAAGTTGTTGATTAATTCATCTTCGGTTGAGTCTTTGAAAGTTAAAGCCTGTCCGACAGTTAAAATGGGTTGAGTTTCCTCATCCTCATAATATAACCATACAGAATTATCGTTATTAATCATGGGTGTGGCATGAGGATAAAGAGTAAGCTGTTTGGTTTAACCCATTAGATATTGTCGTTGATCCAGATCTACAGCTGCTGAAGGCATCTGCTATAGCCAGCCAAGGTCTTCCTAGAATCAGTGGATGACCCCTCAACTTTGTTTTAGTTTGTGTTGTGGCCAGCAACAACCTCCCCTTTTTTTATTTAACTATCTACCCAAAATACTAAATGAATAGGGGACCCCTAGTATAATTTTGAGAAAAATGTCAAATTTTCCTTCTTCAAAATAAAGATACCATCGCAGGCTTAAAAGAAGTCTTTCAAACATTTTCACCTAAGTCTACGATGGGGAAAAAGTCTTTAAGAAATTGCATTAATACGCAAGGCCCCCCAACGTTAAGCCTAACGTCACATCGCAATAGGTAGTGTCCATAAGGAAAAACCTCAAAATCTCCTGATCTGTGATAACGCCGATCGCAAGATCGCACATCGCAGAAATGAAATGGCAATACTTAACAAACATCAAACTCTTGCGACCCACGATGTTGTGACGTGCGATATTGCGATCGCCGCGATGACACATTCTGTGATCTGGCGATTGGCGATAAGCGTGCCTTGCGATGGCACGATCTTCGATAGAGCATAAAGTGAATCATGAATCATTTAACCGCAAATCTTTTGGGCACGCCATTCAAAGATATACCACTTACCATAATCTGACTTCAAATCATGCGCTTTTAATGATAGTAAGTGGGTTAGTTGTCATTTATTTAATGAAATAAAGACGCGTGCTTTGCTGAAGAATTGTTTCACGTAAGGTGGCATATTTAGTATATCGATTGCATTTAAAACTCTCCCATCACCTTTCTCAGTCAGTCATTTCCACCTCGCTTGTAATCTGCAGGAACTAGGAGATAAGAACATTCAAAAAACCGAACGCAGAAACAAATGGGAAAGAAGAATAATGCCCAAGGCTCCGAGGCAAAGGAAAAGGCAAAGGAGATGGCGCCCCTGTACACAGACACTGCATGCAACAGGGACGCAGGAATTGCAACCTGGGAAGGCATGTATAGGCTGCTGGAGGAGGAAAATCCCAGAGTAATGAAGGCCGATAGCGCCGCGGGATCGCCAAACTCTTCCGAGGCATCCTTAGAAGAGCTGGCTTGTTCATTTCTCCATCGAATAGCAGCCAGACCCAAGATATTGTCGTATACAGATATGATCAAATGGATACTCAACAATGCAGAGTTACAAGGCAGACAATTCAAGGCTCCAGGGCATGGGCTCATAGGATCATTCGCTGCGCAAGACTTAAAGCTTACGTATCATCTTCCGGAGCTTCAGATGACCTACAACACACAATTTGTCCAGAAATTTGTAGTAGAGAACCCAAACCTGGCAGAAACCACCCCGGGATACCTACCAAACAAGTCACAAATAGAGGCAGAATGGAAAGAGAGAGCGCAGGAAAAGGGAAAGGCGATCCAAGCTTTGAACAGGTTGAATTGTGAGTGCTATTGGGCATACTTAGTTAAGCCACACAGTTAATGGATGATTGTGAAATGCATCACAAACTCAGCAAAGAAAGTAGTGCCAGCTCTCATAGATTCCGTTTTCGCAACCCAGCTCAACGCAGAAGTCGGCCAACCGACTCTTCTCAAGTCCATGCTGAACACTTGCAATTTCAAAGACCAAATCCGGAAATAACTTATTTTTAGTAGTTTGTTGTTTCTTTTTGTTTAGATTAGAAAAAGGACGGTCATTTGAGAACCGTATCCTACAATTTTGTAAAAACACTATTATTAGATTTAGGAAGTAGTATTTTAACCCTTCTCATGCATTTAGAGAAGGGTCCGGAGATTTGTCAAAAACTTATCCTTAGAACATGCACTTCTGCACCCTCAGAGGAGGTTTTGATGAATGGATGGATCGAAATTTATCTTTACTTGTATTTTGATATCTGCTATTGATGTTGCACTTTTGTACTCTTGGTAGATTTTAGAACAAGTAGAAATAGATTGTTTTGCTTGAGGCTTATGGGTAGAACTAGTCATAAATGGTACTTTTATCTCTTGGCAATGTCTGCTTATACTCTTTAAGTAATTTACAGTTTCAGTTGTTTATATGTTACTGCATGAATATATGGGTTATCATTTGGCACTTTTGTACGGTGGAGTCATATTGTTTATGTGTGACATATGAATGGCTTATTATGCGATATGCTGCTCACAACTGTTTTGCCTAACTTCTTATGCAAAGTAGTTTATCTCAAATGGTTTCTTTTCTTATGATAGCTGAATGATCTTTATTACCAGTTTTTATTCGAAATCTTTTTAGATTGCATAATGGAAGATATAAAATCCCGGGTTAGAATAGATTTGATTTCTTGTTTCTTATTAGATACAATATCATAGAGTAAAGTTAAAGAATCTTATTTAGATTAGCTTTGAAATACTCTCAGATCAGCATAGTTCAACTCTATATACACACACACACACCCAAGATCAGGAAACTGGTCCCGTTATCCCCAATCGGACCCGCTATACCAAACGGATAAGGAGCTGCTAACCAAGGTCCGGACCGGGTGGGTATCCCCCTTGTTGTCGACCCGATTTTCGGGGCTTCAACAGTTTGTAACACCACAAAATCGGTTGGGTAATTCCAAGATTCTACGGAAATTACCAGGTCTTCAATGACTCCTTCAGGTTTAATTGTAGAGTGGTCAGCCAGCTCTACAATGGTTGGGGTTTCCCTAATTAAATGTTTCAACTACAGTAATTGTGCTGTTTCAAGTGTCATAATGTTTATTGCAGCACCCAGATCCACTAGAACTTTAGAGACAAAGGTTTTACCAACCTGAACTATTATTGTAGGGTGACCAGGGTCACCATATTTCACAGGGGGATCTTTTTCTGTCATCAAAGCAGTCATTTCTCGGATCACATGGACTGTGAGGGGTTTCTTGGCTTTTCTTCCAGGCTTTTTAATACAGATATCCCTAACAGTTCTAGCATAAATAGGAACATCTCTTAGTGCTTGCAATAGAGGAATTTTGACATATAAATTCTGTTGTTCTCCTAAAAGGTTAAAAGCAGGTGGCTCAAATGTTTTGGTAATAGCCAGACGTTCAGGGAAGGGTGGCTCTGCTATTTGAGCAGTCTTGTTAGAGGATGATTCAACTGTTTCAGTATTGTTGTAAGATGACTTTTCTTTTCTAGCTTCCTCTTTTTCAGAGTCAGTAATATCATCAATGATGGGTTCAACTATTCTCCCCGAACGTAAATGGATATCATTACATTGCATAGGGGAAATAGGTTGACTTTGAATATCAATTACCTGCAGAGCTTTATTATTATTTGGGTTGGGGTTAGGTTGTACAGGCAGTTGGGGTCTGATTGACTGGTTATTCGATAGAGCGTTAGATGGTAAGGAAAGAGATTGTTGGTGTTGAGGAAATGGAATCTGCTGGGTTGTCCAGTTTGGGTTCCTTTGATTGAAATAAGGTTGTTGAAGAGTCCAAGGATTCCACATGGTAGGATCGGTAAAAGGAGGATTTGGTTGCTGCATAGGTGGAAATTGCATTGGATTAAAGGGTAGGTATTGCATTTGATTCATGGGTGGGTAATTTGTTTGAAAAGGAGAGTGATTATTCCAATGACTAAATGATGTGTTAGAACTCATACCTTGTCTTTGTGGTTGCCATTGCCTCCTCTGTGTCATCAGGTACACTGCTTCAGCTTCCTCTTCAGTTGATTGCAGTGCTGCCTTTATTCCTGGCAAAGAAGGGCATTGTTGAGTCTCATGATCCTTTTCACAGATAGTGCAAATTGGTACCCTATCCAATGGGCATTCCCTCAGTGGGTGCTTCTCTCTGCATTTAGAAACAAAAATAGCCAGAGCAGCTTCTGCTTCTGCCTGCTTCTTTTTAACCTGCAGGGCATCAATTTGTGAAGCAAAAGAGCTTAACATTTCAGTTTTAAATTCTTCAAGCAAATTACCTATTTTGGCTTGTGTTGCTCCTCCACTTGCTGATTTCTGGACTCTTGAGTATATACTGTCCCTGCTTTTAGATCTGCTTGCTGCTCCTCTGGAACATCTCATACAGAGGTTGATAATCTCATCAAATGGTTCTTTGGAGATATCCCCTTTTCCAAGCATATTCAGCATATCCAAGTAGTCATCTCGTACCCCTTTTAGCAGTATTGTCTTCATAATATCCTTACTCATAGTCGGATGATCATATTGCTGCAGATTATACTGTAGTCTCTCTACAAAGTCCTCCAGATTCTCATCCTCCTTCTGAACCATTTTAAACAATTCTTCCTTCCCTTCTCTTGTTCGACAATAATCCTGATATTTGGCTAGAAAACTTTCTTTCATATGATCCCAAGTAGTGATTACCTGAGCTCCTAAGCTCATAAACCACCTTAACGCATTCCCCTTCAATGTTGCTGGAAACAGTTTTAATTTCTGAGCAGGAGTTACATAATCATAACTTCTACACAGTATATCAAATTCAAAGAGGAACTCATCAGGGTCTTCATAGGATAACCCATGAAAATTAGGTAATGCTGCAGGTGGAATGTTCTTCATAGGGATTGTTCCTCTTGGGAGATCCCCAATAGGAAATTCCAGGGTGGAGAGTGAATTTTCCCCCTTCCTTCCGCTTTGTTATCCTCCGTTGGTCTTTTTCCTGAATCGCTTGCTCTGTCTTCAGTATCTTCTGTTTCTTCAGGTTCTTCTACTAGTTCCTCAACGTCTTCTTGAGTTTCCAGCTTCCTTTCAGGTCCTAGTACTTCCTCCGTCTGGTGATCTGTTTGGGAGGAATGCTGGATCTGAGGTCTTCGAGAACTTGTTCTCTGGGATGTCTCGGCCTTTGAAATGATGTCGTCAATGAAAGTTTTTCTTCCTCCTCCTGTGCCCTTGCCGCCTGTGAAGTTAGCTTTCCTGCGTCCTCTCATGCACCTGTTATTCTAAAGGAAAATCATTAATGCCTTTAAAATCTCTAGTCGCCTTCCCCGGCAATGGCGCCAAAATGTTGGCTACTCGAATTGTTTATTGATTAAACAGTCGAGTACCACATTAAATTTTCAACCCGGGAAAGTCCTTTTGTTTCAAAGGTGACCTCGTACCGTATGCACTCAATTCTAAAAGCATTAAAGGTTGTAGTATAAACGAATCTACTTTCTATCGAACCCTCACTCTATGTTACAGCAGCTATAACTGTTGTAGAAATGAAATGAAAGAGATTAACTAATTGTAACAAATCTACAGAAAGAAATGATGGTTGTTTTGTAACAGAGGACCAGGACCCTGTCCTCAGAATAAGGATGTTCAACACCTGCCTCTGTAACCAAATTTCCAATGCACACTGAAAATCCTAATCACCGGTGACACAATCTTTCACAGCACCAATCGATTAAGAAAATAGAGTATCAGCAAAAAGGAAATATTGGAAGCAAGGCTAGAAATATTCAGAAATCACACACACACTTAACAGAAAAGAAATGGGTAAATCTTGTGAAGAAGGTGGGCCCTGTCCCTCTCCCAAGATTCCCCGGAACACTGATGCTAAGTTGAAATGCTCAGAATAGGGCTTTATTCATATGCCAAAATGTCCAATTACAATAAAGATTCAGACTTGCTCTACACTACAATACTTCCGTTATAACCCGCTGACTCTCAACTTTAGATGTCTCCTCTTTATAGAGGAGACATCTATTACAATAGATTTTCATTATTCATTCAGTTTGACCTCTTTGTACAAAAATAGGAAATCAATTCCTGTTACAGCATGCTGTTACAACAGTGTGTAAACTTTGTCATCCTTCGTTACGCGGATCCTTCTACTGTTGCAAAACTGGTACACCTCGTCCATCTCCTTGAGATCTTTGTGCTATCCTTGGCTGTTTCGTCCTTGTTGTCAATTTGGTATCTCAACTGCTCCCTTGAAGTTCTCGTGTTGTTCCTGGTGTTCTAGCATCTACGACTATGTTTTGCTGATCATGCTGTGTCAACATCTGCGAAGTATAGTTCTACCAGCTTCAGACGGTTACTGCCCCGGTAGAAAATTGTTGTTTCACCCATTGCAAAATGAGTTTTTACCCACTTTAGTCAGTTGATGTTTCTGGTGTTGCAGCAACTGTGAATTATAATTCTGCGGACTTTGAACAGTTTCAACAATTGTCAACGACTTAGTCAACTTCCAAAGATTAATTATAAAGATAACATGAATATGTGTTGAATAATTAAACATATAGTAATGAGGAGATTTACTTCATACCTTGGAATAATAAGGTCAATATGTTATCAAAGGTTTCAACTTATGGGCTAAAGAGGGTAACATCATGACAAAATATAAGGTCAAAAGTAGACAATATGGAGTCCTAACACTTATTGCTTGTTTTTGTTTTATTCATTTTTGCTTACTATTTATGTTTCATTTTGTTTTGTTTGTTTATTATCATGTTATTTTTAGTTTTGTAAATAATTTCTACCCTCTACGGAGTTCTGGATTTAAAATGAGCATGTGGCTAAGATTTGAGGAGACTTGTGACACTGCTGCACTTGGCCAGTCCTGTGTCTGTCTTCTCTGTGCTTGGTTATAACCTTCGACCGATGAAGTCTTGAAGCAAAATGTGAACTATCTACAAGGGAATCTTTCGTGCAACCATGAACCTGTGTCCGTACTGGGAAACCCCATGCCTGTACTCAGTCTTCTACTCTATGTGTTCAAGCTCATCCAAATAGTAGAAACGGAGAAGGGGAAACCTAAACGAGAAAACCTATGGCAGAGGTCTTACATGCTTCACTGAAGGAACAACCTCTTCTACTCTCAATAAGAGGGATCCCTCTTTCACCCAAAAAATAAATAAGTGCCTATGCACATTCCTTTTGAAAAATAAAAAATAAAAAAAATACAAATGTGGAAGAAGAGAAAGGCTTCTTACACAGAGAGGTGAAGCATGCAACTCCACCAGGGTACTGACCAGGCTCACTGGCAGCATAGCAATGCGTGTGTTCTTGCATGACTCTTCCGAGGTACTCTCTAGGCCTGCTGGGAGTGGAGAAACACCAAAGATGAAAACTTATACTCTCAAAATTTTTAACTTGTGGTCCAAACTACCCTTCCCGATTTTGAAACAATGTGATCAAGCTAAAACATTTTATTTTGTTTGACTAAGTTCGCAAAAGGAAAGCCATTTTTGTCCATGGGTTAAGTGGGGAAACCAAAGTAACCCACACAACAATTCAATACTCCCTAAAATACCAAAGCCTTGTGTTGTCAATGAACCAGAACAGTGAAGATGGAATTCTACTAGTGTGTTTCCAAGTGTTGTAGCGGCTGCAATACCCTCCAACATTTTGGCCCTCATCCAATTTCAGAGCCTCCTTTGGGTTTTTACTTGATGTTTACAAACACACAAGCTCACCCCATGGGCTCGTGTTGAGTCTTTGCACCCTCTTTTCTTGACCATACAACGGACATATTTTTGCATGTCGGTCATAATGCCACGCTTGCAACCATGTTCTGGTTGTGTGCAAGGTCTCCACTTCATGTTTGTAGGTTGTATTCGCTATGTGAACATCTGACGTGCTCACACATGACGTTATATCCACTATCCTGCACACATCGAATGATCTATCACAAGTGTCACACTTATCACTCACACCGTCGATCAGTCATGTTGAGCATATGTTGTCTTGATGGTTTGAGGCGCCTTGTCATCAAGTCATGCTGAGTGTGTGTTTGTAAGGTCGCATATGCAAAATTTCACTCACTCACACACTTAGCCATTTTGCTAAAGCTATGACAACTAAATCACCCTCTAACGGTCGGATAGACACCTAGTGCCCGTCCCTGTCTCCCTTAGAAAATTGCACAGTTTTCCCAACCACCCACCCAGTCAGTCGGATGAATTCTCACCCAGAAAACTGAAAAGTTTTCATGGGCATGCCCTCTATAGTCTAGCAGCCCACTCAGCTTAGAAACTACATGGAGGTGCTCAGCAGGTCAGCCTCGAAACAACTATGCATTTTTTCTCTCCAGCAGTTCCTGCAGCTTAGTGTCAGCTCCCTCTAGGAACTGCGCAGTTTTTTGCTCCCAAGCCACTCTGCAATTCACTACCATATCCCTCCAGGAACTCCACAAATTTTAATGCCAAGCCACTCCACAGTCTGCTGCCAGCTCCCTCCAAAAATTACGTAGTTTTGTCTGTTCAGCCTTCCCACAACCCACACTACTTCCCTCCATAAATTGTGCAATTTTGTCCTCCAGCTGAGCCATATCTCACAGACAGTCACTACCAATCTAGATCACCCATCTCAGCTTCCTAGTGACTTCTTTGCAATTTACCAGTAGTGCCCAGAGCTCGCATCCCGGCGCAAAACTTGCCTCATGCAGTTTCGTAACCTTGTCCTCTCTCCCACTCACCTGCATATAAAAACGAACAACACGCATCATGGTAGACTAGGAGGTTTATGGTTTTGATGTTGTCTCATTGTGAGTGATTTCAAATACAGGTGCATGGATACAACATGATGTGATGACAGATGGGATGAACAAGGAGAGTACATGCAAAATGATTCTTTCGTGAGCAAATGAAGAAACGACGTGTGCAAAGAGATGTGTTTTCAAACAGACGACAATGCGAAGATGCATTCATGAATGGCAAAATGAATGAATGTGAAAAGATGTGTTTGCGGATGGACGAATGAAAGAACACGCAAGGAGATATTTTTGTGAACGAACGAACATGTCAAGCATGCCAAAGTACAAGTAAGGAGCAACACACACATGTAAAATTGAGCGAACCAATGACCATTGAGGACTTCGCACACCTTGCCATGTAGAGGTGAAGCTGTGATACACCAAGAGGACATGCATCACTTAGCAAAACTACAACTCGACATGTACACCATCAACAACATGAACATACTATCATTGTCGTGTTGAGTCATGTCATGAGTCATGTTGGCCACATCACTACTATGGGCCATACTGTTGTAAATCAATGTAATGTAACGTGGAAGTCCAAGAGACCCACATGTAATCTCAAAAGTCATGAAAATCAAATATTCATGAGGGAAGTCAAACAATCATAAGGCCCAATTTTTATCCTTAGCTATAAATACCCCTCATTTTTACGTGCAAAGGACTGTTCACCTTGGCCCCTCCCACATAGCCTTGAGAGTCTGTAATCGTTTCTTTGAGAAGTGAGTAGTGGCTCCAATGCCCCACCGACGGGGTTAGTGATGTATGGTGTATCGATGTGTCTTGGAACTTTCGCTTAATTCACAAGCTTGCTAACAGGCCAACACGTTTTGACACGTGTTGTAACTGTTTGTAAGATTAATCTTGAACACTTGTAATACATTTTTCTTTAACCTTTGTTAAACAATTGAACTCATTCAATTATTCTAATACATATAATTATGAAAATGTGTTGTATAAGTTTTTAACATTGCCCTGCCCACGTTGGATACCTCCCCGGACATCAAAAAAAACCTTTCACGTAAAATTGTTATAATGACTGTCACACTCGTGCAGACTGTCCCACTGGGTGTTGTACATGCTATCTTCCCTTATGTGTTGTGACTACCACATCCATGTGGATTCCTCCTCCAGAAATTGTACATGCCCTATTGTGTTGTGTGTCTCTGACAGAGTTGGGACTTCCTCCCTTCTGACTGGAGACACTCCCACACTCTCTCTTTATTGTGAAAGAACCTTGACACAAGTAACACTAACACTCACCAGGAATATGAACCTCGTTGTTCGAAGACAAAGAAAACCACTCTCTCATGTTGACAAGTAAGAGCTAAGGAGAACATTTAATATAATGGCAACTAGGCCATCATACCTGATGCGACTCCCACATCAAAAAGTGTGAGGTCTAGTTCAAACTTCATACCAGGGAGATCCCCTGAATGTTGGTGGGTCGAGCACTATCAACACCTTGATTTTTTCTGACATTATGTGGATATGTGTTAGATTCATGAACATGTATTTGATAGGTTGTGATCTTAAGACTAGTATTTGAGATAAGAGGTTGAGTTTTAATCTTGTAAAGGCATGAATAAATGCATAAATTAATGTTGTGTGATGCAGGCATAAAATTTTGTCACCAGTTATAGCTTGATTCATCAACAGAATTGGAGTTCTTTGAGAGATCATATGGATGTGTTCAGTTGCAGTGTAGTGTGCTCAATACAGCAAGGTAAGTAACTAGTCTATTGTTATATTTATTAATGCACTGACAATTGTGTGTTTATGGCAGTATGATGCAAGGAATTCCATGGAAAGAGAGAGTTCCATGAAATCTTAAAGAAGTCTCATGTTGAGCTTTCCATTGGAAGCACAGGGAATCATGGGGTTGAGTCATGTTGTTTGTTGAAAGTTTTGTGCTTTTGGTATTGTTTGATTTGTTTTTGCTTGATTTTTTGTTTTTAATTGTGTCTAGTGCATGGCCATGCCATGTATTGTTATTTATTTTCCATGGTTTCTTCTTGTTTGCTTCTTATTCTTTCCTTTTATATTTTTAGGGCCTGCGGAATTGGTTGGGGAAAGAGGAAAGTTAATGGAGCTCGTGGAGAGTTAAATGAAACCCAACAAGCAATGTAAGAGCCAGATGAAGTCTGGTGCATGATTAAAGGGAAGTTGAAGGTAAGAATATGACAGCCAACTGGGCTGGTTGGGTCCATTGGGGTAAATGGACGATGGTAGGATAATCATGAGAAAGGTAATAGGAAAAGTAAAGTGAATGATTCTGATGTATCAGATGCCTTGGTTAAGTTGGGAGCTATTGTTCTCAATGTTGTGGATGTGATGCATGGATAAATGGATTTATCTTAACCTTGATCTTATCAATGATCGTAATTGTGTTATGATTATGAATATGCTAATGATTATATACATATATGTATGTATGCCATTGTCTTATAGGGTCTTCAGGGATCATGATTGTTTTATGCTAATATTTATATGTATCTATGTATGTATGTATGCCATTATCTACAGGGTCATTTGAGATCATGCTTGTGGAGGAATGTTTGCTTATGTAGGGGAATGGCATGAAGAGGTTCTTGGTTTTACGAGGAATCAAGTGGGAATAGTAGGCCTGAAAAATCTATGACGTTAGTATCGTGTGGATAAGATTTGATATTATATGCTTATCATTATGTCTATGTTTATGTTATGGACAGGTAATGCTAAGGGATACATCAACGAAATGAAAGTAGTGCAATATGCGGCATGCTGGGACAAACATGAACAGTGGAAAGACACTAGAAGTAAGGTTGCTTGGTAGAGATAGTGTGGTCTGTGGATGTGCAGTACTGGTGTTGTGTACATGTTGTACGTGTTGTGTTGCATACATGTGGTTTTCTACACATGTTGTACATGTGGTGTTGTGTACATGTTATACATGTGGTGATGTGTACATATTGTACGCGTGGTGTTGTGTACATGTTGTGTAGGTGGTGCTATGTAAATGTGGTGTTGTGTACATGTTGTGCAGATGGTGTTGTGTAAATGTGGCAAGGTGTATATTTTGTACATGTGTTGTTGTGTACATGTTGTGCAGGTGGTGTTGTGTACATGTTGTACATGTGGTATTGTGTACATGTCATACATGTTGTCTTGTGTACATGTGGTACTGTGTTAATGTGTATTGTGTAGTCGTTGTATCATGACATGTGTATTCATTGTATAATACACTAGGTGTGGGTGTATGTATATGTGTTGTATAATGTGATGCGATAGGGAGGTATGGGTCTATCTAGGCCCTTGTTACTAATATTGAGGGTTGAGGCAGTTTAGTCTTCTAGATGCCCTTCTTGCTGATATTGAGGGTTGAGGCAGTTTAGTCTTTGGATGTCCTTGTTGTTGATATTGAGGGTAGAGGTGATTTAGTCTCTAGAGGCCCTTACTCATAATAAGGGAGGAGGTAGTTTAGTCTCTAGATTCCCTTGTTTCTTGAAGAGAAGAGAAGGCACTGGGTGCTTGTCAAGTTTAGAAACCAATCTATGTGTGTGTACATGATTTAAGAGAAAATAAGGCACTGGGTGCTTGCCAGGTTTGTTGACCAATCCAATGCGTGTATCAGATTGAAGAGAAGAAAAGACATTGGCTGATTTCTAGGTTTGGAAACTAATTCAATGTATATAAGAAAAGGACAAAGAAAAAAGGAAAAATAAACTAATCATTTGAAAGATAAGTATTAGGATTTCATTTCAATTTTTAATTATGCACATAGTTTATGATTTTAATTTATGATGGTTGTGTCTTGAGCTAACCAGAGAAAAACCCACTATGGGGAAAACCCTTGAAAATTATTCTTCTTAGATTATCATCAAATGATTCAAAAAAAGAGAGCGCAATTATCCATATATTCATCTACGTAACTAACTAGCAAAACAACTACAACATTCATGAAATATACCCAACAATGTATATTCTTAAAAACTCAGATTCTAGAGGCTGTAATGAACTGTCACTATCAATAGTCAAATGTCGAACCCTGCAGTCACTGAGAAAAATCTTCAAAATACTGAGATTTCATCTTTTAGATCTCAGTCGCACGAAGGAGGTGTCATGCGAGCAATTATAGCTTTCCCAGTCACTCCCTTAAGCCTGACATATGAGCGACTATGGTTAGATCTGGACTACGAAAAACCTAAACACCCAGTCACATGGATGGAGAGTTGTCTGTGCGACTAAAAGGCTCTATTCACATGGACGAGATTCTATGCGGGTGACTACAGTCGAATAAATCCCTTTTTGTGCTTGCAACTGGGGCCTAAAACCCTAAATCAGAGATGCGAGCCTCAAACCCTACAATTTCACCTTAGAGCAAACCTGATCCTCCACAGATGAGCCTCAAACCTATGTGAGACAAAAACCAAGATAGAATAGTGTCTCATCATTGTGTCTAAATGAGGTATAGGGAACTTGTATTTATAGCCTTTCAAGGTGTTCCACTTTGCTTTAGGGCCAACATTATCAAATGTGCACATGTGGGATTTTCTTCATAGGTACACTTTCCCTTATCCGATTTGAGTGATATTTAGGTCGATTTTGGTCCTATATAAAAGAGGAATTAAATGCAATAATTATATCCATATGATGAGATATAAAAAGTGTAATTTAACCGTGGTTACATGTTTTAAAATGAGGAAGGTCAAAAAGGTCTTTATTTGTATGCCTCACTTCCTTGACTGGAACTTGGAGGTTGAGTCATGTCATAGTAGAAATCCACTTCAAATTTATCAGGAGAGCTTATAAATGTCGGTAAATGTGGGGAGGGTCATGTTACATATACACATTCGTCACTGAGTATGCTAGAAAGGGGTGTGCTTATGGATACATCAAGGACTGAGCATGTGTAAGCAAGTGGTTTCAACAGTTAGAATATTAGAAGAAGACTTAAACACTTAGCATAACATAAAATGAAGCGACAATGGGGAAACTTGAAATCACACATCATAAAGTCATAGGTAGGCTCCAAAATTCAAGTGTAGGAAAAAATTTGGAGGGTGTTTGTTGCAGCGACAACATGTTGTAATAATCCATATTTATTACCTTTAAGTTACTAACTTGAGCTTTGTTGTGATTTTGTTGTGTATGGAGGTCATGTTGAGTAGGAACCTCTTGAGCACGAGAATCTTTCCTCCATGCTGCTATAATATCCATGCCTCCTATTGTTGCATTGCATCTTGGGGGTTTGTGGTAAAGAAAAGTACCCAAAGAGCAAGCAAGAAGGTTCACTGGTGGGTTTGGGTTAGCAATGTTTCGTCAAGTATGTGGGAATCGATTGATAGAAGGATTTAACCATTGTCAAAGTGAAATTTTCTAGATCAAATTGATCTTTAATTAAATCCAATTCAATCATTAAATTGGTATGAGAATTAGAACACTGAAATTTCATACTTTCTATTCCTCTTGAATCTGTTATATCTACATATTGAGCTATGCCACATATTTCTGGCTGTACTTCATTCTTCTTACATACCTTTTGTTAGTGTCAGTATTTCCAGCCTTCCTCCAATGATCAAATATGCTCTTACAAAGTGATTTTGAAGTGTCAAGGTCAAATTTTGTCATTTCAGTGAGTCTTCAAGCAAAATTTGGTCACTAGGAATTAGGTCTACGGTTTGCTTTAACTCCTAAAGTTGCCCAAATTGCAATCTATGTCACTATTCAGCTGAGTATATCATCATTCATAGGGTTTTCATTATCATGTCAGTGTCTAATGAGTCATTTTACATCTTGTTCATGCTTCAGGTGTGCCTTGGCAAGTTCATTTCCCTCTCCTAGGGTTTTGAAGCCAATTTCTCTTGGATGGTCAAATCATTAGCAAAACTTGTATCCAGATGTTCATACACCTTCCCTTATCCTTAAAGTACCTTATCAAACACTTCCCATCCCTTAGATCCACACCAATTCCTCATTTTTCCACAAACCCTAAGTTTCTAGCTACAACCTGGCAATTTCTAGGTTGGGCCTGTGTTTTGCCCTTTTGAACCCTTTCCCCTCACTCAATCTCTGAGATTCCACGTTCCCCTGCTCCCCACATCCTCCCCACTCCCAAAAATTCCCCCAAGAATTTAGAAGCCCCCTATCCCCTTCATTTCGCTCCATTTCGACAAAATTCCTTGTTTCACACATCGGGACAAGTCGCACTCAAATGATGTTCTAGAGAAATAAAAGATGAATTTGGGAAAACTGAGAGAGGTTTGTGTCCAAACCATTCCAAATAAGAACATCCTCTTTCACTTTTTGCACAGGTGTCATGGTTTGAGAGAAATGTCAAAGAATATCGTTGCCTCAGGAGAATCAAGGGCACCTCTGGAGTGACCTTGGGAAAATCAAGTGTTTTCCTAGCTTGGTTGGCCAAATGATTTGCTTGATGGGTAAAATGATAACTAGATACATATATATTTCCAATGAGTTATCATGAGCTAAATTTGGGGTTGAGGAAGGCATTCAAAAGTTGACTGCAACAACACTCTTCCTTGAGGCAGCCTCATTTGGCACTTTTTCACCAGTCTTGGAAGATTTTATTTTTGTCAAGGCAAATGAACTCCAAATTGAAACATTCCTATTGGGCTGGAAATTAGACCCAAAGACCTTTCCAACGAGCTATCTTGCACCCAATTCTGACAGTGGGAAGGCCTCCAAAAGCCTCCTGCAAAATGGCGTGACCCGTTAGAGGTGCGCGACCCGTCAGGGCACCTCCAGCAGTGTAAAAATTATACAGGCGCGACCCGTCAGAGGCGAGCGACCCGTTGGGAATTCCTCCACCAAATTTTGCCAGTAAGCTGCCAAAAAACCCCCGATTTCTTCAAGGTTGCAAGTAGGCCTCTCCTCATGAAAATACCTTGTTTGCCAAAATGTGAAAAGCATGTGAATGTGGTTTAAAGCCAATCATTTTGAACTAATGAATCCAATGCATATTTGCTCAAAAATGTCAAAGTGTTGGTTGAACTAGGGTTTGTCTTGTTGTTTTCAAGGTTATCCTTTATACCCCCACTTTTTCCCTACATCCTATTTCCACCTCCCTCATCATTTTATTCATTCTCCCTACCAAAAAAATATCAAAAGCCCTAAACCCTACCCCTATCCCTAAAAATCAAGAAACTAAACCTAAACCCTACCTCTCATAAAGCCTTTGCAAATCATATATATGTGATGGGGTATATATCATGATTCCTTCCCTTAACTCCCTATTTCATATGTTTTTCCCAATTTCCCTTCAAAGTCTCCCTTCCCTAACATTTCCCTTGTGTTATTTGTCCCCTTGAAACAACATCTCAAACAGTGGAAACAACATTCAAACAGTCAAAACAGCAGGGTATCCCATGGGAGGATTTTATCTCTTGAGAGGCTATGCTTATCCGACTCAATGCTCATTTAGAAAGGCTATTGGCTAAGGCCAACCAAGATAAGAAATTGCTGAGAAACATGAAGAATCATTATTGGGCACAGATGCACGTGTGCAAGGCAAAGATGAAGGTGCTCCAAAGGCGGTTGGTCAAAGCACAAAAACAGAGAAAAAGGCCCAATCCCCTCCACATCTTGGCTGAAGCTTCCTTGAAGGAGCAAGGCACTAAATAGCTCAGCCACAGCACAAATCCCAAGAAATTTTGAGCATTTTGGGTAAATTTTGGTTTTTTCAGGCAATTTACAGGTTTTCTCCATTAACGGGTCTCACCCCCCGTGAGACCCTTCATCCCGGCTACTCCATTTTGCAAAAACTTAGAATTTACAGATTTTTCATGCAAAGTTACATATGCTCATCAAAGGACAAGAGATTTTATGAAGTTTTGGGCCTCCAGAAAGTCAAAAAACAAGAAAAAAATGACTTTCTGCCACATTTTTGACACACAGAAAGCCGTCTTGGGAGATTGCAATTTTGGAGGGGCAAATAACCACAAAATTCAGAAATTCCACTTGGGTTGGAAAGTAGACATCCAGACCTTTCCAACAAGCCAACTTTTGCCTCATTTGGACACCTGGAAGTACCTCAAAATCAGCTCCAAAGTAGCGGGACCCGTTCAGGAAGAGGGCGCGACCCGTTGGGCAGTTTTCACAGGAATTCATCTACAGCTCAGGAATTCGCCCAACTTTGACCAGTTTTGACTTGGGATGGGATTTTTCACCCTCTTTGATTTAATTAATGTACTTTTATGACACTTTTACACTTATGTACCTCTTCTAGAAGATTCATTCATGAAAAAGGTGAAAATTTAATGAATGAATTGGTTTCCTAACTTATAGAGGCAGGTTGTTTTGACTGCCTAGTTTTTAGTGCTAAGTTTAGAAGTGGTTGAAATAGCTCCTAGGATGATGAGCTAGACCCCTAGAGGCAAGGGAAGAGGTTGGCTTGCCTATATCATGTATTTTCTCAATCATTTTAAGGGGTTGGAAGGTTGGACTCTTGAGGGAGAAGCTATCATTGTATTATTTCACTGTATCTTTGCAATTTTTGGCTAAGGAAGACCAGGGTTTTGCAGTCCTTTTTGGGATTCTTGTGGTTACATGTATTGATGGTGTGTTTCTCTATGTACCTGTAAGTGTGTTATGTGAATCATTTCATTTCTTTTCCTTCTGCACATTAAGCAAACGAAGTGTTAAAGTAAGAATTCATGACTGTCATGCTCTTCTTTTAAGTTTGTTTAATTTCAATGTTTTCTACTGTTTAAGGAGAATTCAAAGTTATTGTTTTCTCTCCTTAACTCTTCACCTGTCATTCCTAATCATCCACCTCAATCAAAGGCATCAACATTGTCTCCTACCTCGCCCCAAAGAACCCCCTGCAGAAACTGTGTCCAATCCCCGCACCCAAAATTGCCATCCCTTCAATTTGGCACCAAAAACCCTAAAAACCCCAAATCAACCCTTTTGATCAGTTTACTAGCCTAAAATCAGTGTTACCCTATTGGTCATCTCATCCATTGAAGATTTTACTGAGATTGACCGGAGAGAGCCTTCTCCTGCCCCGTAGGGCTAGCTACGAGGCTAAATGGTTTGATGTTGCCTTGAGGTTTGCCTTTTTCAGCGTGAGGTGAAATTTCAAGCGCTAACACCTTGGAGTTTAATTATGTTTGATCCTTTTGAAGTGATGGCCAAAATTTTCTCCGACATTCTTTTGCTATATGCCCAAACTTGTTACAAGCATAACATCTTATATTTTTCATATTCCCTCTATAACAGTTAATGGCTTTGTGACCAAACATATTGCAAGAAAAACAATATCCCTTAAAGTACCTGGAAGCTTATGATATTTCTGTGTGACGGTTATTAGCTTGAATCATTTTACTTCTACATCTGGCTACAACATGTCCAACATTATGACATATAAAACATTCAAAACTATTCATCAGAGGAAATAATTGATTAACACTTTCATAGTTAGGAGCAAATGATTTTCTTTGAAGACTCTCCTTCCTTGGTTGTTGATGGGGTTGACCATTTATCTCCTTGTTGAGCATTTCATGTTTTGCACTAGAGTTCCTTGCTTCAATTTGTGAGCTAGATTCACTTTTAACAGTTTCATAAGAACCAAGACCAGATTTGATGGCAGGAGACCTTTGATTACTAAGAATATCATCCAAAATCTTAGTACTATCTTGAAATCGTAAAAGTTTATATTTTTCTTCTAATTTTCCTTTTAGGATATTTACCTCAACCTGATATTGCTATTCCTTTTCAAGATACTACTTCTTCATGATTTCTTCAACTTTTCTTCCTTCTTCCACTTGTTGCCTTAATTCGAGAACTTCATTTCTTGTTCTTCAAATGCTTGGAGTAGTTCTTCATTCTAATTATTTGAATTTTTTAGATCTTCTTTTAGGGAAATGACCACAGCTTCAAGACCTTCACAGTAGTTGGTTCTTTCTATAATTTCCTTTGTTGTTGTGTTCTTTTCATTCACTTCCTTTCTCAATGATGTCATTTCATCCTGTAGCCTTTGACTTTAATATTCCTTTTCTTTATCTGCTTCTTTATTTTGTTTCCTTCCTCCAACTAGACTTTTAACCTGGTAACTTCTTCTTTGTAAGCACATTCCCTTTTATCAATTAGATCTTTTTGATCTCTAATTGTGTTTGTGACCCTTTTAAATTCTACCTCTATTTGATTTCTTTCTCTTTCACCCATAAGAGCAAATTCAGTCGTTTCGCTATCACTTTCATTATCTTCAAATGAACAGAGAAATGTATCACCAAAGGACAAAAAATTCCTACCTGATAGTTCTTTTGCTTGTACATCTTCATTCTGAGGTGATTCTAAATCAAAAGAGTTGCTTCCATATAAAGGCCAATCGTCTCTCCCACTATCATAGTTCCTTCAAGATGTCTTCTTCTTTTGAGGTGCTTTCTTCTTTAGCTTCTTTCCCATTGTTACTACGGATCTCTTTCAAGCAGTCAAGCTTCTGCCAAAGGACCTACTCTGATACCAATTGTTGGAAATAATACTGGGGGGGTGAATCAGTATTTACAAATCAATAACTTTTTCATTCCCATAATCAGATTTATATGAGCTACTTCATTGAAGGTAACTCACGTGTGCACGCAACTATTCTTAAGGAAACCAACGTATATCCATTGAACTTATGATTTAGTCAATTCAACATATGTTGATCTTTAATCAATGCATCAATACTTTATTAAACATTAAATAATAAGCATGTGCAGTAATAATAGAATAAACCATCACACATAAGAAATACACATGAACACCAATATTTAAGGTGGAAACCCAATGTGGGTGAAAACCACTTGTTGATGTCATCTCTGTCTTCTTTTAATAATAAGAAAATATGTTTACAATCTTGTACTGGTGTAGACTCATACTAGTACGTCGATACCCAAATGCAGAAGGCTACAACCTTATCTCATTCTCCAACATCTTCTGGAAGGGAGATATAACTCCCTTGTTCTTGTACTAGATGATATGTTTACTAGTACATAGGCTTCGACCTACAAAAGGCTACAACCTTCACTCCTTCTCCAGCTACTACTAGAAAGGAGCTCCAACCCCTTGATCAAATCACCAACCACTACTAGCAGGAAGCTTTGACTTCCTCACTGAAGGCTCCAACCCTCCATATCCTCCACGGACCACGTTCCATAAATTTTCACATTGGATATTCCTGGTACACAACAACACAATTTGAAGGCCACGTTATATCCAATTTTCATGTTGGACCCATTAGTAACATTGAAGCTCAAAATAAATCACCACTGCAATACAACCATCAAATACATTTTCATCAACCAATCACTAAAATCCAATCATCAGTCTCTGATATAACTGAAACAATCAATCACTAAAACCTTTGAACCTCTGACACAACTAAATCAAACAATCACTAAACCTCTGACACAACTGAATCAACCATTCATTCAAACATAATCAAATTCAACCAATCAACTGGAACAGACAGATCATTGTGACCAGTACATAGATCTGAACCCAGAACACTACATCAACAACCAGAACTAACTGTAACCTCAAAAGGAATGTGTTAGAATGTATACACTCCTTTAATGAAGCAAACCTGTGTGTATACACTACTTCCTTTAGACCAACATGTGTATACCTCTAAGGATACTGAATCATAAAACCTTTGAACCACAAACTATACCAATCAGTTAATCAATGAGACACAAACTCTTTATGCATTTAGTTTTAGTTTCAAATCTAAGAAGACTTCATTGACAGACAACAGTAAAATAGAAGCACAGATCCTATAGATCAGTCATCCTTGAACATCAAGCTTTTCTTTTGCATATGCTACTTGGAAGAGCTAAACCAGCATGTATACGCATCTTCAACAAAGTGAACTAGCATATAGATCTGCAAATACTTACTTATAACTTCGATGCAATTCCCGACTTCATACATACCCAAATCATCACATATAAAGGATGAAACATGTGTTAGCAATCAAATCTAGCCCATCCATTATCAAATCACATAATGATAAGTCATTATGATCCTGATCCATCATTAGATCTCATCCATCATCAAATGCTCAGGTGCCTATTTAGTCTAGATCAAACAAAGCATTAGAAACCCATAACAATCATATTTGATTTTGATCTAACACTTCATAAGATATTCACTCCTTGTGATATTAGCCCTTTTATCTTCCCCTCCTTATATACTTAGATCCTTTGTCAATACTTCGGACCAAAACCACTTAGGACCAATATCTTGCACCAAATACCTAGGGTCAATACCTCAGACCAAATACCTAGGACCAAAATACCTTAGACCAAATGCCTAGGGTAAAAACCTTCTTTTTAGCATGTACGCTCTTTTCCTCCTGTGGGAGTGCGTGTATACGTATATGCTCCTTTTTCTCTGTGGACTAGCGTGTATATGTTGTTTTGACTAAGTGGAACTTCGTATACTTCTTAAACTACTTTTCATCGACCTTTTACTTTACCTTCTTTATTCTGATCAGTAGACCTTAGTTCCATCTTCCTGTTCTTCTATACCAATGCCCTGTTACCTCTGAATAGACTTGTTACACTATAATTTTCCATATTACTTCTGAAATGATTCCTTCGAACTGCCCTGCATTTGTCACATTTGTAAACACAACTATCATTCATTCTGTCACATATGATGTCTCTCCTGTAGATTTATCTAGTTACATAGATTCATCTAGTTACCATATACAAGTGAGTTGTGCTACTGCAAGTGGGTTGCCATCAAGTACAACACATGTATCATAATGCCAACAAGAGGATCAAAGGGTACCTATACAGTTCATGTTTTCATTTATACATTCCACATTCTTCATCGTTCCATCATTCCCTCCATTTTTCTACTCATTTAGCTCAGTTTGCAAGGGTTCTATGTTTTCTATAGGATTCCTTGTAAACCTACAAGATTCCTTCAAACCCTACAGGATGATCCTGTAGGAATTATAATGGCTTAGGAATCCCAAAAAAAGTAACCCTGGAGCAAGGGGATGACTTGGTGATGTCAAAAAAATAAATTTCTACCTCACCAACTCATCATCATGCCTCTCTCCACCATGATCACCCCTACATTCATCCAATAAAGTCAGTTTCAAAAAAACTTACAGTTTTCAAAAATAAAAAATAAAAAATCAAACAAAAGAGGATGGAGACAAAGAACAAAGGGACAACACCTGGAAGCTATAACTCTCATTCGCCAATCCCTAGACACCTTCTATACCCATGCCAACCATCCTCATGCTCCAGAAGTGAAGAAATGATTAAAAAAAATTGAGGGAGAGGCAGCTACAAGACATCCTGTAAGAAACCTTGTAGCAACTTGTCCCACAAAAAAAAAAAATCACAGGTTGCAGTCATCATCAATGTTGAGATCCAGAGCTCAAAGAAGCTCCTCCAAAGCTTAGCAGTAGCATCAAGATCATCAACATCACCATCCAGTACCTGCACATCAAGGAAAAACATCAGAGGAAAAAAAGAGAAAAACACATGCAACAAATACAAGCAAGGAATCTGGTATATGACCACTTCCAAAAGTAAAACCCTGGAATGAAGCCGATCCACCCATCATGGAGGTGGAGGCACTGAACGGAATTGAGGTAATACCCTATGAATGGGTGCCAAATGGGAAAAATCCAAAACTAAAATCATTGGTTTGGGAGTTTCCACTCGTAGAAGGAATGGAGGTAGCAAAAGACCTGAATAAAGAAGCAGAGGGGATGGACATAGTTCCTCCCCCTTGTACAGATATTGGAGTCTGCATAGTCGTAGCACTTGTAGTAGAAGCCATGCTTCCAGTAGTGGTCATTGATGGTAAGTGCGTAATGTGACCTGGACTTAACGGTCGATGTGTTGGAGGCCAAACGTATTGTAACACTTCCAGATGATTAGAAGGTAGGGGAGAATTTGGAGTCGCTAACGACTCTGAGAGTTCTTCTACCTCTACGTTATCTTCTGCCCAAAAGAGAACTCGAGAAAGTACTGGAGTATTTCTCTCTTGTTCTGTGGAAGTACCAAGTCTATCTTGAACACTGATGCCCCTGAGAGGAGGATCAATCCCCGATGCGTCAGCTGCCAAGGGATGAGACCCACTGGTAGTATTACCTCTGCGCCTTCTAGGTGAAGGCTCTAAACGTGGTGGTGAAAGACCACGAAGTCTTCGAGACTATCTAGCTGATTGGTCAGCCACTTTGAATTTCTTGTTAAGATCTAACTAAAGACTCAAAAAATTGAAAGCTAAGCCAACTAGGAGCACAGAGCACACACTATAAAGTCCCTAAAGATATCAGCCAGTCAAACAACTTCCAAGTATTTCTGCTCCGAGTGATTAGGACCAGACACCAAAATACAAGAAAGTGAAGTAAGGGGCCTTCCGAAGATAGTTTGGGATAATGACGGCCCAGTCCTATCAGCGAAGGTAACAGAGGAAGTTACGATGACCTCCTAACAATAGCCTACACTGGCGCAAGCCCCCAAGCTTCGCAAGGGTGCCCTCCAATAGTACCGCTAAGAGTGATACAACGTCGACCTCAGGTGCCACGAGATTCCCCTCTGCAGCCACCTGTGTAGATCCCTAGGAGTAGCAACTAAGGTTACCAACTCATATCAGAAGCCAGGTGAAATAGTCGTGAGGTAAGTTCGGACAAGTAGGAGAGGGGGCATCTCTCTTCCCTATCTTCACAGACCCTCGTGCTTAACTCCCAGATCCAGAGCTTTCCTGGTCTTCCTAACGCTATTGGATTTTCACTCTTTATTCAAACTCCTATCTTTGACAATTTAAATGGCCTTGGAGAGTTAACTCTCCACTCACCTAATCCAAGGCCCTAAAATATCCTAAAACTTGTTGATGTGTCTAACTTGACAAATATAAAAAGTTCTAGTATATTTTAAATTAGCGCTTGATTTTAATGGGCTGTTTGTTTAAGTCACGGGATAAGCGGAAGTGAAACTAGTGGTGTTTTGACGCAAAAGAAATTAATAAAAACCAAACTACATGAAAATGCACTTGTTTTCATTTTTCGATGAAAGAAATTTCTACAAGGTTCATAGGAACTTCAAATAAAGAAAGAAAAAATTCTTTTCTTTTCATCAAACTTCACACTCACAAAAGCTAACAAAACTATAGATGCCTAGAAAAATGCACAAATTAATCCTAATGCAACAAGTACATGCTGATGCAAAATTCAAAACTACTCTTAAATCAAGAAATGAAAGTTTCTTGTTTATCGATTTTTTATTTGCCACTTAGAATGTTTAGATGGAATATAAGTTTTTGTTGCTTATTTCGTCTAAGCACTAAAAGCAAGATGAAGACAAAAAAAAATGCACTTTCACTCACCAAAAAGGAAAACTCAATCAAAACAAAGTTCAAGAAAAAAAAACAAAGTTTCAAGAAGTTTCCTTAAAAATCAAAACAAAAAGAAATGATTTTTCAAAAACGCTCTAACGAGACTGTAACTTTATGACCGAAGAATAGGTAACGAAGCACTTTGCAAGTTTGCAACACAAAACAAGTGAGAGCTCAACAAAAAAGGTGCTCCGAAATGCTTTTCACAATCAAAAAGCAGCGAGACGAGCTTGGCAATGAAAACCAAAAGATTGAAAAGACAACTTTCAAGAAAGTGTGAGCCAACAACTTTCAGAAAGCAAGAAAAGCAGATGGTCATAAAAATATAGTTTGACATTGCAAACCAAAAAGTCACAAAAACAAAACTCAACACAAATATTGAAATCAATCTTTCTGCCCTAAAGACACAGAGTAGCCAAGATTCCTTGCAAGAAACCTTGTGTGTTTAAGCAAAAACAAATGATGTTTGAAAGACCAACAAATAAGACCAACCTTTTCACAATCAGAGAGAATTTTAAACAAGCCGCTTGCTGTAAAACTAAACACTGTGACAGAACAGTAATTGTTCCAAACTGAATCAGACCAGCATACAAACTTCCAGCAACAAAAAGATTTTAAAAAATCTTGAAAATTAAAGATATACGCGACTGTGTTTGCACACAGATGTGTGTATACGTGACAAGGCTTAAGGAAACACACGTATACGCAGTTTCACTTAGGGAAAGATGCGTATATACGCTTCTGTAAACAGAAAAAACAATGAATATAAAAGCTTTCAAGAAAAAAAAAACATTATGGAAAAAACTGATCAAATCTCACAATTCAGGCACTGACTACACAGCAACAGAAGGTAAACTGACAGCTGAGCCCTGATTGGCTTCAATACACCCAAACTAGGAACAACAATACTGTTTTCCCCGGTGGAGTCGCCAATTCTGTTGTGGGATAAACTCCCCTAGGGTCTTGGGTGGATACCCTAGTAGATTGGAGGTTATCTATACAAAGAAACAAACATTCCATATAGCCATAATGCTACTATAAGCAAAATCTATGATAGGGGGCGTACCTGAGGTCCTACGTTTGAGAAGAGCCTTCCAAGGTCCAAACCCTTCTTGGAGTTCCTTTTGCTCCTTTGACCTGCAAAACAATCAATTCAAGAAAGTACAGCAGTATATGGACTAAACATCATAAGGAAACCATCTTCATATTATAAGGAAAGGTAGTTATTTGTGCAATTAAACAACCGTTGACATATGAATCATAACATGAGTATCATAAACATGAAGAAGATATATATCAAGAACAAATACATGTGTTTCTTTTATTATAGACAAATAAAGTGCAGAAAGGAATAATTTCACCTGATTCATCCTTTCGCAGGCTCTAAGCGGAACCGTCTCTCGGATTCATCCAATCTCAAGCCTTTAACAAACTCCTTCCATGACTTACTCCATGATATCTCAAGTAGTATGAAAACATCAACACACACAAGGAAACAAGGGTTTCCTGTAGAATGGGGGAAGTGTAGGAGGCACTAGGACTTTTAGACCTAGTCAGGGAAATCTCAGCATAATAATCTTTCTCTCTCTTCTCTCCTCCCTTTGGCCTTCCCATTGAAGCCTTTTTATACTTCTCCCAAAGTAGTTTTTTAGTTGGGAATTC
>APFE031564080.1:0-19265 GCA_000404065.3 Pinus taeda
CCCTCTCAAGTCCTCTCCGTGGTCCTTCCCCTGTCTCCCTTTGTTTCCTACCTCCTCTCTCCCCCCATCTCTCTCTCTCCCTTCCCTCATGCCTTGTCACTATCTCCCTCCCCCTCTCTCCCTCTCTCACTCCTCTCTTTCTCTCTCTTTTCATTACTCCTCTCCCCTCTCCTTCTTTCTCTCTCCTTCATTCCCTTGTCACTCCCTCTATCACTCCACCTCTATCACTCTATGTCTTTGTTATTCCCTTTATATATATCTAGAATTTAATTATATATCATGATATATCATAATATGTTATAATAGAACAAAATGAATATTATATTAAATTTATTATTAATCTTTTAATATCAATATTAGATTTAATGATGTTTTTTACATAGCATGATATCAAAATGTATAGTAAAACTACTTCAACTTAACATATATGGTTTCTCATTTTAAAGATTCATTTTACAAATATTTAATTAAAAGAAGTATTAAAAGATTTTGAAGTAAAATTTTCTATTATTTAGGTTGAATTAACCTTTTTCTTCTCTTGATTTAAAAAATGATATTGGTTTGAGTAAAAAGTAAAATTGTTTAAAAAAAATATCTGTTTAAAATTTAAGTGAATATTTTGAGTTTGGAAAAAAAATATTTTTATTATATTTATCAAAATACAACATACTCATCAAATTATACTAAGCTATACAATACATAAAAATATATCAAATTATAAAAATATAGTCTATTTCATATTCAAGAACAGATCCTCTTATCACACCCGAATGTGTAATCAAGATATTTTAATATTAATAGAATAAAACCCTACCTAGAACTCAATTCAATAGCTATGGAGAATGAGGATTTCAAAAATGTTAGTGAAATATTTATTTGTAATAAAATAATATTAAAAAAAAAATTATTTTAATATTAATAAATAAATTTAGTTATTTTAATATTAATAATAAAAGTAGTTTTTGAGTTTGGTTGGGTTAGGTTTTAGTAGTTTTATACAAAAGTGAATTGAATTTTTAGGTTGATTTGTCCAGATTTTTTTTGAAAATATTATTAAAAAATTTGAATATGCCAAATTTTAAAAAATTCTTAAAAAATAATAATTCAAAAAAATTATTTATTTTAAATTTATTTTATTTTAATTTCAAAATATATTATTTTAAATTATTGTTGAAATAAAAGATAATGTTATATTGATAAGGTTTGAGAGGTAAGTTTTGAGTGTGAGTTTAATTGGTTGGTTTTATTAAGATCCATGTTAATTATATTTATATTTATAATTTTTATTTTTTTAATTTTTCTTCAAAAAACATAATTTCCATTAAGTGAGAAAATTACATGTTGTATATGCATGATGCATATGTTGTAAGAGGGTAAGTTCTCCAGTATAGATCTAAATTTGATGCCTTGTGTCCACGGAGGGAGGCATCATTCTCAGATGTATTAAGCATAATGTTTTATAAAAAAAAACTCTAACCGCATTGTTCTTGTTGTAAACAAAACATATGAATATTTACATATGGAAACTAAGATGCAAAAATAAAAACATGTAGCCATGTTGGTTGTGAGGCTGCTACACATCTATGTCCATAAAATTCCACTGGTAGTACTAATAATTAGCCCCTTCCTTGTGTTCCTGAATCATCCAAGTGCCGAAAGGCTTGTCCGCAACTTCTTTGGATAATCTTTTAGCATCTACATTATGTTCCCTGAAAATGTGATGGCATGAAAATGTGTCAAAAGATGTAATAAGTCGAAGAGCCTCATCCATTATATGTCTCAAAGTATATGGAGAACATCTAGTTGTTTTGTTTAACCAGTCACATACAACTTTTGAGTCCCCAAAGAGTTGTAGATCTCTATAGTGGTTTTCCAAAGCAAATTGTATGAGGAATTTTACAGTGGATAGTTCAGTGAAGTTATTTGTGCCCCATCCTAATCCCATTTGCATATGGTAATAATGGTAATAACTGATATATAGAATGGCCCCTCCATTGCACCCTCCTTCCTGTGCGAAACCATCAAAGAAGCCAAAGGCTTCGAATGATTAATGGTTTCAGGAACAATGGTTTGAGGTCGTGCAGTCTCATCGTCATCAGGGATGATAGAGTAATTAGTCATGATATGGGAAGCAATGGAAGGACAATGCGGAGAGGTGTTATGGAATATGAGCTTGTTGCGGGCAACTTCTTTGGATAATCTCTTAGCATCTACATTATGTTCCCTGAAAATGTGATGGCATGCAAATGTGTCAAAAGATGTAATAAGTCGAAGAGCCTCATCCATTATATGTCTCAAAGTATATGGAGAACATCTAGTTGTTTTGTTTAACCAGTCACATACAAATTTTGAGTCCCCAAAGAGTTGTAGATCTCTATAGTGGTTTTCCAAAGAAAATTGTATGAGGAATTTTACAGTGGATAGTTCAGCGAAGTTATTTGTGCCCCATCCTAATCCCATTTGTATATGGTAATAATGGTAATAACTAATATACAGAATGGCCCCTCCATCGCACCCTCCTTCCTGTGCGAAACCATCAAAGAAGCCAAAGGCTCTGAATGATTAATGGTTTCAGGAACAATGGTTTGAGGTCGTGTAGTCTTATCGTCATCAGGGATGATAGAGTAATTAGTCATGATATGGGAAGCGATGGAAGGACAATGCGGAGAGGTGTTATGGAATATGAGCTTGTTGCGGCCGATCCAAATGCCCCAACTGATGAGGAACAAGAGGTTCCAGAGCTTTGTTGGGACAATGCTTGACCACCATGATGACCAGGCCTCCTTTACAATAATACCTTTCCACTTGGTCGAAGATGCAGCCACAATTAATATCGATTGCGAGAGGTCTTGTGTGGCCTAACACTCAATAAATAGATGTGTGATAGATTCATTATTTCATTTGCAAAGGCAACACCAAAAAGGGTCGTGTTGTGCTCATTTGAGAAGATTATCTCCTGTGGGAATTTTGTTTCTCAATATGGTCCACATGAGAATTCTATTCATGGGGGGGGCTTGAGCTTCCATAAGTGCTTCCACCATGACTCGATGGCTTATGGACATCGAGCTTCAGCTATCACAAGGTATCCTTCCTTTGGGGTATATTTTCCATCTTTCGATAGCGCCCATATTACCTCATATTCCCCTTCGCCAATCCGGATGTGAGCTTCAGTAAGAGCCCCAATATATGCATTCCACTGCTGTGTCCATTATTATGGAATGTTTATTCTCTGGGCTGATTTCCAAGCTTGCTGAAATAAAGTGGTGTGCTCTGGGTCTGCTATGTGGCCGATATGGGTAATGTTGATATCTCAGAGAAAATTCTTGAGCTCATTTGGCAACCTGTGGGCATTCCTGTAGCCAATCCATGGGTCTAGTCCAATCCTCACAGCCAGTCCAGACTGTATTTTCCAAGTGATGCCAGCTTTGATGATGTCGAGAGATTTAATTATAGCCTTCCATATGATTTATACCCATGTGTGGTATCTTTGAGGTTGTCTTAGCCAGTCCATCAAGTTAAGAGGGGCAATGTATTTTGATACAACCACCCTTGTCCATAGGTTGTTTGATGTAACAAGCTGCCATCCATGTTTGGCTACCAGAGTAGAGGACAAATCCTCTAATTTCTTGATGCCCCATCCTCCCCATTTCTTGGGTAAATTGAGTGCCTCCCACTTGACCCATGCAAAAATTATGCCTGTCTGTTTTCCCTTCCAAAGGAATCTGCAACATAAGGCCTGGATCCTGGAGAGTATATCACGAAGAATCCATGCCAATGGCATCTAATAGATTGGAGTGGCCTCAAGAATAACTTTAATTGGGATGAGTCTGCCTGCCCTGGATAAGTATTTGTAGTACCAAATATTGAGTCTTTTCTCCATCTTGGAAATAAGCCATGTCTAATCTGCTATTTTATACCCTAGAGGCTTCAACTTGTAACCCAAGTATCTAAGGCCATCCTCCAATCTTAGTAAGGTGAGCTGGAATCTTTGTAGCGCAAAATGTATTTCATATTGGGAACATCGAGCCTATGTTAGAGTGGACTTGTTGCAATTTACAGTCATACCAGTGGCTAATTGGAACAATGCAAATGTGTTCTTCATATTTGTCAAATCCCCTATTCTTCCATTGAGAAATATCAAAACATCATCCAAAAATAGTAGATCAGTCAATATGCATCCTTATGTGATTTTCTTACCTCGCAATCTGCCCCTTCATCTTTCTATATTTTTATAATTATAATTAATTATAATTATTAATTTTATTAATTATAGTAATAAATATAATTATTAATTTTGTATTATAATTTTTTTTTAAAGTTTTATGTAGAATGACCAAGTCAAATGGTTAATTTTTATAGATCTCAGGAGCTATCCAACATCTCACGAGCTATCCAACAGAATATCCACAACAATTTACACATCATCAAAGGATTTGGTCCAACCTAGGTTTGGTCTATCGGATTTTGTGTGGGATATTGGTAGGCTTCATCATTTAGGATCTAAACCAGCATAGATCCATCTTAATTACAGATCTAAGATGAGTGGAGAGGGATGAATATATACATGAAAAATTAAATGATATATAATATATATGCAATTCACACTAAAATATCTTACACAACATCTACATCTATTATTTTATCATGTAAATTAAAATTAGTTTTTATTATTAACTTATTTTTAATTATATGTCAATATTAATTCGTATGAAAATCTATACATTTTATCACGCATATTAAAATGATTTTTTGTTGACTTATTTTAATTATATGTTAATATTAATTCGTATTAAAATATTTTATCAATAATCAAATCAAAAGATTTAAACATCTTAGTCACATTTTTTTACTTCTAATTACTTTACAACATATTCATTTTCTTATTATAACCTACATTATTTTTCTATTTAGAACATAATTTTTAAGTTTTATTTTTAGGGGAACCAACTGAGAGGCATCTTCTCATAAACAAACTTACACATCCCCCCATATTGGGTTATACTAGGTTGTAGAATGAGCATCTCCCCTCAACCACATGAGGATGCCACCATGGAGATTCTAAGTGAACTATCAAGGTGTCAATATATGAATATAGTTAAGTGAAGAGGTGATATGTCCATTCAATGATCAAAGAAATGACGATAATAAAAATGTGATTTTCCTAATGTGAGTAATGACCTTGATTTTTTATATCCATTAACCTCCAAAATTTGGTTTACCACACTCAAGATATTAATCCATAACCACATTAAATGAGTTCTATAATGAGTCTCATTTCCTTTGAAACTATGATATAGGTTAGTAAGATAATTTCTCTAGTTGTATTTTTGTTGACAATATGCTAGTTTTGAAGACTTTAAGTGGTGGCCCAAATATAAGAAGAGATCTATAAATACAAAGAGATACAATATATGAACAAGACATGAGATATCAACATCTTGAACTTGGGTGGTAAAATAAAGCTTAACAACATTATGCAGATAAGACAGTGGTATTGGTAAGATGTTTTCCAAGGAAGACAATGATTTTGGAGGAATTGGATAAGTAGACTTAGAAAAACTTCAAATCAATTGTGGAAATATCGACATATCCTAATTCTAGTAAAAGGATTTTTGGTTTGAGTGTTTGAAATTGCCACTAAGGTATCTAAACTATCTTGCACCAATAGTGAAAGTGGGGATCTCAATCCCTATTCATGAATAAATGTCATATTAAATTCAAATGTCAAGTTGGACACTAAGGAGATTCTCCTAGTATGGGTTTGTATCACAATGCTACTATTGATTTTTTTGTTTGAAGAGGTACTCAAAAAACTGGGAATGTTGTACATGCCTTTTATGTAGTAGATTTAACTTTAGTAGGGTCCACTTACTATGACATGGCATGAAAGTGGGAATATCAATCCCTATTTTTGAATACATGTCATATTAAATTCAATGTCAAGTTAGACAATGAGGAGATTCTCTTAGTATGGGTTTGTATCCCAATGCTACTATTGATTTTTTGGTTTGAAGAGGTGCTAAAAAAAATTGGTAATGTTGGACATGCCTTTTATGTATTAAGTTTAACTTTCATAGGATCCACATACTATGACATGGCACAAATCCTTGTAGCATTGGAGGTGAGCAAAGGTCTAAAAGAATTGATTGATATGAGAAGGGGATTTGATCTCTTTTGCATCACTCTATACTAAGAGTAGATTCCATGTAGGCTTGTACATTGCCACTAATACGGGAACCTTAATACATTATGTAATCACTTAAGTATTCAAAATAATTAGGCTTCAAGGAAGAATCCAAGAGCCCAAGAGACAAGGAGCTAGACATAGTCAATGTCATGAGATCATGAGTAGAAAAGAGGATTTATGGGTTCAAATTAATTTAGATTGTCTTCAAATAAGAACTATGGTATAAAATGATTCTAACTCATTAGATAGGTCTATGATCCAAACCTTGTTGCAACCAATGAAAATAAGATAACATAATTTTCGGTAAGACTTATTAATCTCATTCTATTAATATGAGATTTTTTTTTTGAAAATTTTCATTTTTGGGAAACCGAGAAATAAGGATCTGGTCAAATGAATATAATTCTCAAGTTATTTTCTAGCTAATCTATCTCATATAAAAGATCTCAACCCACCAAACCTCATACCTATACCTAGAATAACAGAGAGTTTGAGTGTTGGAAAAGGACCAAAAAGGTTCCATTTCCAACCCTCTTACATATGGTACTTTAGATGAAAAGGGTACATAGGACTCCAACACCTTGGAACCAATCAAGTATAATTTAAGACCTAGAAGCAAAGGAAATCTCCATTTTCCAAGAACAATGGAAAGGGTCTTAAATTGTTTTCAAGGGAAAATACCCAAATTCAATCAAAGGAAAATGAAAGTTTTTATATATGTGACTAAAAAAGGCATCCTTTGAAGTTAGGTATGGGAAACAACTATGCTTAATTAGGGTGTTTAAGTTAAATTCCCTAGTCAAGGATTCCATATGTTTTTTAACCCTCAATTGTAAAGGGTTGACTAACCCATTTAAGAAGTTGGTCATAAAGAGAGTAGTATGGGTAGATCTCACATAAATGTATAAATGTAAACATAAACATAAATGTAAATGTAAATAGTTAACATGTAATGTTTAACATTTAACATTTTTAATCTCCGCCCTATTTAGAAATCAATCTAATTATTATTATTTATAAATAAAAATACAAATTTAAAATATAAAGAGGTTTATGAACACTAAAAAAATAGATATGGTAAAAAATAAAAATATAAATAAACTCTAGGTATGGTAAATAAATAATCTTCTTTTTATATTTAGTCCTTAAACCTCTTTATATTTATGAAGACTCAAAAAAGAGATTTTATTTAGGTGAACCCTATGGGCCAAATACTATTTTAATACCATGGGCTAAATACCATGGGCCAAATACCATATTTATAAAAGAGGTATGGTAAATTAATAAAAATATAAATAAACCATATGTATGGTAAATAGATAATATTTTTTTTATATTTACTCCATAATTCATTTTATATTTACTAACACTAAAGAATGAGGTTTTATTTAGGTGAAGCCTATAGGCCAAATACCATGGGCCATTTTTTTTTGTAAGCTTGCTAAGACTCTTAGATTTTCATGTATACATGTCCATTATTTACACCACACGTGCGAGGGTAGCACAAGATTCAAACCCAAGATCTCCGTCGAGACTTCATATCAATTCCACGACGGTCTGCACTTGAGCTACCCCATGAGCACATGAGTCAAATTATTATTAATACATAAGAAAAAAAACATTATCAACCTTAATATTAATATTAATAAAAATAAAGATGGCACATGGTATTGACCCATCTTATTGAGAACCAATGGTATTGACCCATGGTATTCACGTGGAATGTAGCCTATTTAAAGGGGGAATTAAACCATCATAGATCCATCTTTACTTTCGATCTATATAGTGATATGCAAACTAGCATAGAGTGAATTTGATCCCTCTAGATAGATCGAGAGTGAAGATGGATCTATACTAGTTATCAACATCACTTTTGTGCTAAACTAAATCGGCTAGATCTAGATTGTGTCCACTTTGAATGTTTTACAAAAATGTGTTTATTTGGATTCTATCCTCAATTTCATCCCTCTAGATAGATCGAGAGTGAAGATGGATCTGTACTAGTTATCAACATCACTTTTGTGCTAAACTAAATCGGCTAGATCTAGATTGTGTCCACTTTGAATGTTTTACAAAACTGTGTTTATTTGGATTCTATCCTCAATTTCATCCCTCTAGATAGATCGAGAGTGAAGATGGATCTATACTAGTTATCAACATCACTTTTGTGCTAAACTAAATCGGCTAGATCTAGATTGTGTCCACTTCGAATGTTTTACAAAACTGTGTTTATTTGGATTCTATCCTCAATTTCTCACAAATAGTCTGCATGGAAGAGTTAATATTCTTTACATTTGGCTTTTACTAGACAAACACAACTTGAATATTTTATAGTGTAGATTGTGTTGAATGTTCCAAATAAACCGTGTTTATTTGGATTCTATCCTCAATTTCTCACAGATAGTCTGCATGGAACATTTAATATTCTTTACAATTGGCTTTTGCTAGGCAAACACAACTTGATTATTTTTATTTTATGGTTTATATTCTTTATAGTTGGCTTTTGTTAGACAAACACACCTTGAATATTTTATATGACAGATTTTTATCTTTATAAGAAGAGCTTTGGTGTAAATCACATGAAAAAGACCTTTGTCTACGCATTTCGAACCAACTAGTTGGTTCGAAACGCGTCGACAAAGGTCTTTTTCATGTGATTTAGGCCGAAGCTCTTCTTATAACTATGATGGATCAGAGAAGCCTCAATTCTACAAAGATTTTTATCTCATAGTTTATATTTTTTTTAGTTGGTTTTTATTAGACAAACACAATTTGAATATTTTATATGACAAATCAATAGAGAGGACTTTCTGGAAATCTAAATAAAATTTGTTAAACTTCATAATTTTAGGTGTCTTCTAGGTTTTTGATGGTGCTGAATCCATTTCCACTATCAAAAACATAATTCAAACACTACATCTATAAAAAAATTTGATTTTTTTTACACGGATTCTAGCCACTTGTAAGTGTCTCAGCAATTCCGCAATTAGTGAGCTTCCATACACTACTCGTAGATATTTATATAGGACTTGTATAGTTGGAGTTTGCATAAGGGAAGAAAGTAACAGCTTGGTTGAGAGTGATTAACAGGAATAGGTGCTCTCGCTGAGTCCTTAAATGGAAAGAAATATGGAAAGACTCGTTCGGTACAGTGATGATGCAAGAAGGACACATATCAGTTTACCAATTCATGGAGAAGATGAACAGAGTGAAACAAATACTGTGGGAGGTGAAGCAGAAGCACAAGAAACTAGTGCACTGAATCTTAGAGAGCAGCACTCGCAATATGGCGCAGTGGTATGGAAATGATGAACAGATCGCGGGGGCTAGGATTTGTAATTAATAGACTCAATGATGAAGAGCGGCTGGCCCTAGCTGCAGCAACAGGTTTTGCAGATGGCACACGCAATGATGGAATCTTGGCACAGGAAGCTGCAGAGCAACGATCGGGAGTTGTGGCTCTCAATAATTGAAAGGGTATGCCCAGTTATTTAATTTGGCTGATCTGAGGCCTCCAAATCAAGGGATGCCTCCGATCAGCCAAATTAAATAACTGGGCATACAACTCTTGATTATTCAGAGCCCAACTCCGGATGGTTGTCGGTCAGCTTGCTCTGCCAAGATTCCATCTTTGCCTGCGCCGACTGCAAACCCTGTTGCTGCAGTTAGGGTCGGCCGCTCTTCATCACTGAGTGTCCCAATTCTAGATCCTGGCGCACCAGATTGCACCGTTGCAACCTTTTCATCATTGCCGTACCAATTCCAAATAAGGGTGCACCAGATTGCGACTGCTGCCCTCCACCATTCTTGTACTTTTGCTTCACCTCAGGCAATATTTGTTTCAGTCTGTCGATCTTCACCGTGAATTGTAAAGTTGACATGCGTCCCCCTTGCACCATCACTGTACTGAACGCATACTTCCATTTTCCTGCTAATGGAAACTGCTGTTCCTTTCTCCCCTTCTGTGACCAAGAAAAAAAGTTCCATGCAATCAACACTATATCTTATAAATATATAAAAACTGCTTATAGCTGCAGCAACAGGGTTTGCAGGCAAATATGGAATCTTGCTGAGAGTGGCCGTATGACACCTTATTTAATTTGGATGAACTGAGTCGTTGGGATCTAATTGTGATAACAAATAATGAAGATGAAATAAGGGAAGAAGAGCGATTCATCCACGGATTCTTGAAGAGGAGACAGATGAGGAAGATGATGAATTAATTGGAATGATGTTGGAATATATGTGTGATAGTGTTGAAATAGATGAAGTTAACGATAAAGAAGAAGCAGAGAAGCCAACATGCGCTATTTGTATACAAGGTTTGCATTTTGTCGAGGAAAATGACAATGAAAATGGCGATGGAAATCGTACTCTGCATCGTTTACCATGTTTCCATGTGTTTCAATTTGACTGCATTTCAAAATGGTTGTGCAGATCGCTCACCTGTCCCCTTTGTCGAACTGAACTTCGGCCGCCATAGCTACAGTTGGTAATCAGGCCTGATTATGGATTTTATGTAATTATGGATTTAATAGTTTTACATACGCAGGATGGATTTACTGGTTCTGCACCATAATTTTTCATTAAAAACTTTCAATTATCATTAATGAAATTTCTGTTTATTTAGTTATCCGTAGCCTCTTCAAATGGAAAACACAAAAATGATTCGAAGTTGTAGAATAACTATTCCTATTCCTTTTACTGGAATATTCCTTTTCACCATTATATAACTAAGAGGCTACGGATATAACTAAATTTCATCAATGATAATGATGAATCAAACACAGAAATGCATATATAATTGAATTTTTCTAATGAAAAATTATGTTGCAGAACTAGTAAATCCTTCCTACCATAAAAGACATGTAGGTAAAACTAGTAAATCCATAATGTCATAAAATGTCATGAAACAATGAGGCCTGGTTACCAATGTGTGTAGCTATGCCGGCGGAAGTTCTGTTCGGCAAATGGGACATCTGAAAGATTTGTGAAACCAATTTGAAATACAGTCATAAGAGTGAAACACGTGGGAACATGGTAAACGATGCAGAGTACGATTTCCATCGCTATTTTCATTGCCATCTTCCTCGACAAAATGCAAACCTTCTATGCAAATAGCGCATGTTGGCTTCTCTGCTTCTTCTTCATGGGTTGCTTCATCTATTTCAACACGATCACACATATATTCCAACATCATTTCAATTAATTCATCATCTTCCTCATCTGTCTCGGCTTCAAGAAACCGTGGATGAATCGCTCGCTCTTCTTCACTTATTTCATCTTCATCATCTGTTATCACAATTGGATCCCAACGCCTCAGTTCATCCAAATTAAATAAGCAGTCATACGGCCGCTCTCGCAAGATTCCATCATTGCCTGCAAACCCTGTTGGACGCAACCTAAATCGAGCCTAGCACATGAGTGATGGTGATATTAACGGAAAATGAGGATTTTGAAATGGGTAAAACCCTACCTTAAACTCAATTCAATTTACTTACAAAAATATGTTTGCCCGGCGATAACAGTGACAGGGATGGAGAAGAACGAATTTAGAAAATATGGTTTAGATAAAAATAATTATTAAATTTTTGAATATGATAAATTATTAAACTTTTGAATATGAGGAATCATACTCATCGTGAATCTATCTGCCGAGAGGGGTCAAATTTCTTTTCACTCTAAGCTAGAGGATATTTGATCCTTATGGGTGCTTAGTAGATCCACAGTAAAGATGAAACTGTGCTTGTTTAATTCCCCCTTGAAAAAGCTACATTCCATGTGAATATCTTGATTCAATACCATTGGTTCTCAATACCATGGGTTAATACCATGTGCTATCTTTATTTTTATTAATATTAATATTAGGATTAATAATGTTTTTTTATATGGTATTAATAATCATTTGGTCCATGGTATTTGGCCCATAGGCTTCACCTAAATAAAACATCATTTTTTAGTGTTCATAACTAGCAATTGCACCATATGTTGCAAAGTAAACGTGGTAATGGTAGTAGTATATGACAAAAAGACAACTTACTCCTCTCCTAGAAATATTATGATTATTGTTAGAGCTTGATTTGTTATTTTCTTGGGTAGTTTGAGCTTCTTAATTTGAGTTACATAAGCAAAAAGGCTAGAGAGAAAAATAGAAAGGTCATTACTTTTTGACAACTTTACACTAATAAAAAACTTCATCTAAAGTAGAATAAACATATTTGTTGTAGTAATCATCTCAACCATTTTCTTAGATCCCTAATGGATGAAGGTGTAGCCTCTTCTCCATTTTTTATTTCAAAGGCATAGATATCTATTTTTATAGGAACAAGCATGATCTTCAAGCTTGGGCTCTTGTCGGCATACAGAACTACTAGTTGGATGTTGATATGGCGACTTTCAAGCCTTGGAGGATGTTCCTCTTGTTGTTCATGATTATTGAGAAAATGACACTTTCAGATTGCAACAATTTGATGCAAAACTCTTTTACAAGGGCCATTTTTTAAAGACAAACACTAGAATACAAAAAACCCTTTCTCCATCTGTTAGGACCCCTCAACAATTATGTTACAAATATAGGCAACAACCCCTCAACAATTATATTACAAATATAGGCAACAATGTGCATATTTATCCCACAATCACTTGTTTGCCCACTTGAATTCAATTTCTAGATTATAAAATTAGCTAGCCTTATTCTTCAACAATTATGTGACAAATATAAACAACCACCCCTCAACAATTATATTACAAATATAGAAAAAAATATACATATTTATCCCACGATCACTTGTTTACCCACTAGAATTCAATTTCTAAATTATGCAATTGACTAGTCTTACTCTTAAATAGTAAAAGAGTATAAGCAACAGCAATTTCTCAAAGCATAACAACATGATCCATCTAAATGGTAACGCTATATGTTTACAACACACTTTGGTTTCCCATTAGCTATTTCATCTGGATGGATAACGTTCCCTCCTAACCATAACGAGGCCTCGTTTTGCTTAGTGTTCATGAATTTTGTGGGTAAAAAGGTATGACAATCAAACTAACTATGACAGAATACGTATTTGGAAAATGTCCCCAAAACTGATGAAATGATACATCGATAAACTTTGTGGCATGTTCTTCCATTCTTTGGCATTGCAGTCCGTGTATTAAGAGGCATTTGGAATGGTTGTACTTAAAAGGGATGTGCGAGAATGATGAAACTCTGAGTATTATCATATATACTTATTATCAATGATTTTAATTTTAATGCATACCAGAATGATTTTGTATAAAATTTACAATCTTCAACAAATTAATTAAATTTGAGATTTATGAAAAATAATGATTTTACTTTTTACATACTTGTACCTATATTCATGTACCTATATTCATCAGGAAACACTTAGATTTTTCAATTTCATTGAAAATAGGGAATGACATCATGTTTATATTGTACTCCAAATACATCATCAAATATTGGAAGTTTAAGTTTTTCCAGTTTCCTAAATAAGAGGGGAATGGCATTATGTTTTTCTTGTAAAAGCAAAGTATTTTCGTGGAGACAAAAGAGTTTAGGTTTAGTTTTTTTATAGTTTTTATGTTGATTTTAGGTGGAATTAATTTTAAGGGTTTAGGTTTAGTTTTTTATAATTTTTACGTTGATTTTAGGTGGAATTAGTTTTAATGTCGGATAGGAAAAGAATCTAACCAGTTGTAAAATGCTTTTATAAAATTGTGTGAAAATTTTCTAATCTACATACCCATGAGCCAGTTCTCACTTTTAACATATCTTTATATTAATAAAATATTTCAAAAAATTTACCAAAAAGCTATAAGTATCTTCAACACAATGCTGGTTGAACAATAAATATACTTAAAAACAAAGCATATTCAAAGCAATATTATGCAATTTTAGTCTTTTTGAAAAAATTGAAATAACTCATATCTTTCTAAAACACAAAAAATAAGACATGTAGTTTTTTTACCTGAAAAAAAAATATTCACAAATTAACTAGAAATTTTATAACCTTAATAAGTCATTGAAATGTCTTATTAACATATTTAAAGTATTATGGTATTTTAGTTTTTAATTTTTTTTTACATGTATTTAGTGCTAAATTATACAGTGCCGAGTATGCTATGCCTAATAAGTTCATAGTTAATATTCTAACTTCGAAGTCAACAATCTTTGTCTGTGTCTCCATTGATGTATTGTAGTATTATGAGTGTTGATGTTCATGGCATGTTTGGACTAAAATTAACCAGAAATTTTACCATGTGGAAATCACCGTTGAACTTGGGTGGTGCGAATCTAATCACTCACGCTATCGAAGTTGCAAGAACAGATGATGCTTATTGTTATAGATTTCCATGGTTTCTTTGGACCTTTCATTCAGGCCAACAGAGCTTTTGGAAATATCTTTCTTGGCGTTGTATGCTTTTCATTTGACATTTCTTTTTTAAGGATCCGTTTATTACAATAAGAATATTGCCTGCTATTCATGTAGTATATTTTAATTTACAAATATGATGCAAGAGCTAAGGGATATATTTTAATTTACAAATATGATGCAAGAGCTAAGGGAGGTCATGGCTGGAGTGTTTGTCTTTGCAAACAGAATGAGTTTCAGTTAGTTTTTTTTTTCATTTAAATTTCTAGTGACGACATTTAGGACCTTATGTCTTAGCCCACTATTTGTTTTTGTTTACGTTATTTTTATTTTTGTTTAAAAGTTACTTTTTTAATAGTTAAGAAAGAATAGTTATCAAAGGATAACTAAATGTAACTACTCACAGTTCAATAACTGTAGAGTGATCTATACAAAAAAAGGAGGAAACAACTACTGTAATCATCATCATAGTACTAAATAGAAACAAGCATGAAATCATTATGAAGAAAAACAAGAAAGTCTGAATCCATATATTACAGCCTAAGTATTTTCTTCCTAACTTAACAAAGGTCATTTATCCATTTTATCACGAAGAGAGAGAATGAATAACTAACTTAGGAGCAAAAAAAGTACGCAGACAGGTTCAACAAAACAACATAGTGAGCTTGCAAAAGAATCAAGTGCATGAATTGTTGGACAAAGGATTGATACGGGAAAGTTTAAGTCCTTGTGCAGTTTCGACAGTTTTAGCTCCCAAGAAAGGAGGCAAGTGGCAGATGTGTACAGATTCAAGAGAAATAAATAAAATTACTATCAGGTACAGGTTTCCATTGCCACGAACGGATGACATGATGGACTGCTTGAGTGGAGCAACATATTTTTCGAAGATAGATCTAAAGAGAGGATACCACCAGATTAGAATAAGAGAAGGGACGAATGGAAAACATCTTTCAAAACCAATGAAGGTCTGTATGAAGGGCTGGTGATGCCATTTGGATTGAGTAACACCCCTAGCACCTTCATGCGCCTAATGAACGAGATGTTGAAGGAGTTCATTGGAAAATTCATGATTGTATATCTTGATGATAAACTAATTTTCAGCAAAACCAAGACCATTTTCGACACGTTAGATATGTTTTGGAGAAGTTACAGTAGAATAAGTTGCTGATAAATTTTTAAAAATGTTATTTCTTTAAGAAGGAGTTAGTTTATTTGGCTTTTTGATTGTAGAAAATGAGCTGAAAATGGACATAGAAAAATTTGTAGCTATAATCAACTGGCCATCCCCTAAGAGTTTGTTCGAAGTTCATAGTTTTCACGAGTTGGCAAGTTTCTATCGAAAGTTTATAAAGAATTTTAGTGGAATCTGCGCACGCATGTTGGATACCATTAAGAAGGAAAGTCAGCGTTTCCATTGGGCTGAAGCTATAGAGAAGAGCTTCCAGATATTGAAGAAGAAGATCATTGAAAGGCTGATTTTGAGGTTGCCTAATAAAAAAGAAATAATTGTGTATATATATCAATATCAAATACCTATAGTCCAAGATACAACTGCCCAAAAATATTGCTAAGTTACAGAATATAGGTCATGTACAATAGTGCAAAACAAAACTTCGAGTTTCCAACGGGACCAACATGAGCAGAGTCTCCTAAAAACATAAATATAGTTGCATATACAACAACAACCTGGAGGCATAAATTACAAGCTACAAACTAGGGAGGCTGAAGCCACTGCCCTCAAAAATAGACCAAGCAAGAAGCATAACCCTTCAAACAAATCGATAGAGGAAAAACAAGGTGCGACCCTACCCGATACTTGTGGAGGTGTCAGGGCACATGACTAGCCAACAATGAGCCCAGCTCCATTTCCTGTCACGACCACCCAAACAAGCCTTCAACAACTAAGAGACAGAGTTGCAAAACAAGAAAATCGAAGATAGAGCCAAGGGTTAGGGAAGGCTCACTTACCAGAGACGAGTTTTGCTAATAGAGGAAGGAAGCCGTGAGCTAAGGCCACAGTCGCAGCATGTCCAGTGCTTGCCAGGAGCAAGAACAATCAACGATAGTTGAAAATGAGGTAGATTGTTAAAACATGGAGGGAGAGAGCTTACCTCTATTTAGATCCTCTTGGAATAACACTGAGAGTCGAGTTGCCCCACAACCATGACCTGCAGAAAAAAACCAAATTTATAGTCAAACAACAAGGCAAACATGTGAAAAATAGTAGCATAATCGAATCCAGAGAACAACAAGGACACAAGGCCATAACCAAAGTCGAATAAATAGAAATCCCACGATTGAGACCAGGGATCTTAAAACTTCAGAATACAGTGCAGAACAGAGGACATTACCGAGTGTGTAAGTGAAACCTTGAGGAGTAGCGACCTGAGACAGAGTGGAAACACTCACCTCGACGATGCAACAGAAGACCAAAGGAATAGTGGAATGAGGTGAGCTAGAGTTTCTTGGGTACAGTAAGAGGCGGGAGGAACGAGCCCCAAGACTAGGACACTTGTCCTCAAATCAATCAAACCATAGTACCGCGCCTTAAAAACATGCATCAAATCAAATCATCCATGAAATCCAAATAAATGATATGCCGTAGGTAGTTAGGGTACGGTCCCATCAAAATATGTTTACTGCAGTACTGTTTTGGTGCATCATATCCATTGTTATCGAAACCTAATTTAACATTTTCCAAGTTGAGTGTGGGTTAAATTAATCAAAACCTGAAGCTTTGCCTCGAAAAAATCAAGTATAACTTCTGGAATATTCCTTCAAACTCCTCCATCAATACTCTACTCCAACATTGAAATTTAGGAAAACTACTGTGAAGGTTTTGGAAATATCTGTCTTGGTGCAGCATAACCATTGTTATCGAACTTAATTTAACATTTTCCAAGTTAAACATGGGTTAGATTAATCAATACTGGAAGCTTTGCCTCCAAGAAATCAAGAATAACTTCTGGAATATGCCTTCATACTCGTCAATACTTAGAACTCATATTTCCAATAGGGATACCTGCAGCATAACCATTGTTATCGAACCCTAATTTAACATTTTCCAAGTTAAACATGGGTTAGATTAATCAATACTAGAAGCTTTGCCTCCAAGAAATCAAGAATAACATCTGGAATATGCCTTCATACTCGGTCAATACTTAGAACTCATATTTCCAATAGGGATTCCTACAGGCCGTAACAATGGCTAATGTTAAATGACTATCAAATAATTTTATATCAAGAGATGAAAAATCATTGCATTCCGGTTTTGGGAATGGAGGAAATAGTTAGGATAATTTCCACTCATAAAATAAACAAATCCTAAATGGCTAATATTGAATGACTACCAAATTCTTTTATATCAATAGATGAAGAATCATGGAATTTTGGTTTTGAAAATGGAGAAAATAGTTAGGATAGCTTCCATCTCATAAAATAAACAAGTCCAAATCATTGCATTCCCGTTTTGGGAAGGGAGGAAATAGTTAGGATAGTTTCCACTCATAAAATAAACAAATCCTAAATGGCTGATATTGGATGACTATCAAATTCTTTTATATCAATAGATGAAGAATCATGGAATTTTGGTTTTGAAAATGGAGAAAATAGTTAGGATAGCTTCCACCTCATAAAATAAACAAGTCCTAAATCATTTTTTGTAGAAGTATATACGAATGGTCGTTATTTACCTGTGAGTCGGTTATGGGTTACTCCAATGACAAACAGTGAGACGGTTATGACATCATTCGTGTGGGAGGGTTATGGGATTATTTGTGAGAGTAGAGGATGATTTAATCTTCTAATAATAAATCTTACCGGTTAGAATGATGTAAAGTGGCATTTAGGGGAGTTTATTTAAGATAAAATATTTACGGAGTAAATATAAAGTGAATTATGGAGTCAATATAAAAAAATGCTTTATTTATTTACCAAATTTTTGGTTTATTTATATTTTTAATTATATTATAGCTCTTTATAATATGGTTTGCCCAGGGTATTTTGCTCTTTTTTGCATATAAAGAGGTTTATGGACTAAATATAAAAAGAGGTTTTATTTATTTACCATACCTCTAGTTTATTCATATTTTTATTTATTTACCATACTTATTTTTTAGTGTTCATAAACTTCTTTATATTTTAAATTTATATTGTGTTTATACATAATAATAATTAGATTGATTTCTAAATGGGGTCGAAGTTAGATTAAAATGTTACATGTTTACATATATGTTTACAAGTTTATGTGAGATCTACCCGTGTACTCGGGTCTCTCTAGACAATAACAATGGAGCATGGGGATTTTGAGAGAAATTTTAATATTAACAAAATAAAATTTTATTTTAAAATAATTCAATTTAGTGAAAAAATAGATTTGGATTGAGGATAGCCTTGGAAATGTTAATGAAAATATTTTTATTGCTAATAAACTTAAAATAAAATAATATTAGTAAAATAAATTTAGTGTAATATTAATAAAATAAAATTAGATTGAAGGGTTAAGTTATTTGGTTTTATGGTAAGTCACCATGTTAATTCTTTTCAATACTCTTTGCTTTAGGTTTTATTAGTTTCATGACCAATCTTGGCATGTCATCTGGTCAATTATCCTCAACACTAAGTTATACTAGTTTGGTCCAACAATTGAGCTCAACACTCTTGGGTTTAAGCTGGAATGTGATCCCTTTTAGTTAATT
>APFE031564089.1:12381-33395 GCA_000404065.3 Pinus taeda
TGTGTCGGCGTGATTGCCGCTTATTGTGTCTTTTGCTTCTGAACAGATGTCTGGATCACCTTACGTTGGTTTCGTTGATGGTGCTTCCCGCAGTACTCGCAATCTGTCATCTGCGGCATGGGTGATCTACGATCCTCATGGTGAGTTAGTAGATATTCAAGGTGTATGTCTAGGTTGTACAACAAACAATATGGCTGAATATAGTGCTGTAATTGAATTATTAGCCAAGGCGATTAACCTCGGAATCCGCTCATTGGTTGTAAACTTAGATTCGCAGCTTGTAGTCCACCAGCTCAACGGACGATATTCCGTTAGAGATCATTGTATTTTAAGGTTGTATTTATGTGTTAAGTTATTGGAAAGGGACTTTGATTACATTACTTATCATCACATTCCAAGAAGACTTAATGCGGTAACTGATGCATTGGCTAATTATGTATTAGACAGATATTTGCGTAATATGTAAATTAACAAAACATGAGAAGCATAAGATACAATAAAAACACCATGTATATATATATATATCGTGTGGCGCACTAAGGCGCTCAAAAAATAAGTGTACATGTCTGAATAAAGCCGACGTCCTTAGTACATCTGAGACGTATGTCTCTCAAAAACATCAGTGGAAAATAAACCCTAGGCATCTACTACGGTAGGTTATGCTCTCTGTAGCATGCCACCGCTCGCGCCACCTGCCTCAAAAGGCGGTGCATCCTGGGTTCCACACCCACTGTATGGATCTGTGCAGCTATGGGGACCTCCTCGATCCCCTGGTAATCTGGGACTCCTGCCAGTAAGCCCTCAAGGTTGTGTACCACAGTCTTCGTCATGTCGCCTGCTGGAGGAGCTAAGGCCAAGATGGCAGTGCCTTGCCCCTCTCTCCGTGCCTCCGGGGCCAGGCCAAGGGGTCTCACAGGTCCCACATCTGCACATCATAGCATTTATTAGGACATTTACATGAAAAAATTCAAAAACATTACAAAAGATAAAAAAGTAAAAAGAGATCAAGTGTTTTACCTCCATCGTCCCATTGCTCTCCCGCAGGCAGTGGCAATTCGGGATCACCGCGAAAGTCGATACTGGCATATGGCCAGTCCTCGACGAAGATAACCTGGCGATCTAGCCACTCTCGAAAGAAAGCACCCCACGACACTGAGCGGCCGCCTCCTCCACGTGGCATGACCCGGGCCCATTTGGTGGCCCTCGTCTCTCGTGGATTGTTAGGCGGATCCACCACCATGGTCTGCAGCTGAAGGGCCGACACTCGCTCGAACATGAGCGGAAGTAAGAGTGATCCGTAACCAAACTGCTTCGACTCTCCACGTCGGCAGTTGCTCAATTGTCTCTTCATGCTAGTCGTCACAGCTGCTGCCCAGTTGAAAACTGTGGGTTGTAGACACTCGAGAGCTAGCAATAGGTTGGCCTTTGAGGCCTCATGGTTGGCCAGGCTCCCTGCTGCCCGCGTCACCAGAAAGAGTATGGTACGAAGGACCATGTCACCAGCACCCACTGATGGAATGCTTACCTTCCCACTCCGTGTTTTGTGCGCCTGTGGACACACCCGAGCCATGAGCTGGTCGAGCGTCTTGCCGCTGGGTCGTTGCCACTCCAGGATGGGCATCACACCCCAGCGTGACAATCCAATCAAAAAATAAATGTCCGTGGAATCGAACTCGATGTCGCGGCCACGGATCGTGAATTTCCCATCCACTGGGTTCCAAGCTCTGATCAAGAGCTCTAGGAGGTCTGGCTGTGCCCTCAAGTGTGGAGTGAGAATTGTTTTTAGCAAACCGCATGCCCGCATTGCGTTTCGGCATCCTGCATTGGAAAAAGAGGCAATATCTTCATTGTCGTGGGCCCTCTCTTGCCACACAAAGGCCATTGTGTCCTGCATGATCACCCAAAAGCATTACACTGCCAGCTTTTGAAAATTATCCATTCAAATTCTTAAAAACTAATTTTCACGGCGCCAGCCCGACTGTTTTTAAAACAGTCGCGTTGATAATGGCGGCCCTTTGTCTTTTCTCTGGGTCAGCGCGGAAGCACACAGGTTTTCCGCGCTGACTCGGAAAGTGGTGTGTGTTAATTCAATCGATCAGCGCGGACCCGATGGGCGAATCCGCGCTGACCGAGAGCGCACCAACGCTAAAAAATTTGGCCAAATGGCCAAATCCCACGGTGAAAATGCTTAAAAATAGACTTAAAATAAAGTGCAGGGCAAGAGGAACCTACCTGGAATCAGCTGTCGAAAGGATGGTGTCCGCACGATGAAGAATTCACTCCGTCAACTTTGTAGTTCCACAACATTCTCCAAGGCTCAAAATGGTAAAATGGTAAAAAATGATTTTTACCCCCCTATTTATGGTAAAAAGTTCTTAATTGACTTTATAAAAGTGGGTTTTGTCATCTTTTATCATGGATCTAGTCCTGATGTCACTATGGTATGTATTTATTCATGATTTACTATGTTTTTCAACATATCGAACGGGTTTACGCGGGTGGTTTTCTTGTGCAGGTCCTCGGAACCGGCGAAGTCACGATGGATCCATATGCACTTGGTCCCAAAAAAATGTTGTCTTTGAGCTCTTTTCCGACATAAAGCAAGAAAAGATAGCTGAGCCTCCTTTCAGCTCGTTAAAAGGAACGAGAGGCGGTCGCTTTTAAAGCTCTTTTTTCGACCGTTTAAATTAACAAAGATTGCTGGGTGTTTGTCGTTTTGCACTTGTTATTGGCTCTAAAACGACGTACTTTTGACCGCTTTTTTACTTTTTCAGGTCAAAGTTACTATTTACGAAAAGTACTCCTCGGTCGTAATGATCGGGCGGTTCTTTCGAGCATCTTTTTATACTTTTTCGGGCTCAAGAGACACAATTTTACGAAAAAGCACCCCCCTGGAGTTTTCTTTTCTGCTGTCTTTTCAGACTCTCCAAACAAGAAAAGGCCCCAAGTTATTCCTTTGTCAGACTCGTTAAAACTTAATGACATCGGAATCCATCGAAATGACGCTCCTCAAGCATATGCTATCCCCGTCAAGCTTGTCATCCAAAAATAACCGGGGTACTCGCCAGAAATGGTGGGGGAAATAAAGGAATCATAATCGTCGTCATCGGCAGTATGTCGCTGTTGAACATGGCACTTTCTGCATTCGTGTCTGGGTGGGGACATCTCATCTCATTTCACATTTGCCTCCATGAGTTTGGGTTATCCTATTTGACCATTCATCTACTCATCGTCTCGTCATCATGACCCCTGATCATTTGACCTCAAATACTGCCAAATCCGTCATTGGGCCGCTGATATGTTCAAGAGAAGTTGGCCTCTGCAAGAATACTCAACCTCCCTCCGATATCTCACACAAAACATATTGTCTCTTTCCATCTCGTCTCGATGATGTGGGAAACATTATGGCCCACCTTCGACGAAGATCACTTCCTATCGACTTCAACTCATTATCCAGGAAAGTGACCTAGAGACTCCCTTCAGGTACCTTGGAGCCTGCATGCCTCAATGGAAGGTTCTTCATGTTCGACGCGAGGTTTTCATCATTGGCCTCTGATCGGATGACTCTACGGGTGTTCGACACCAGCTCATTCATCCGCACACCGTGGATTGTACCTATAGTACCTTGAGGACCATCGTCATTATTGGTGGCACCTCTCGCGTCTGTTAACAACTTTCATCATTGGTTGGTAATCAGACGATGTTCAAACATGTTCGACTCCGACTCCTGTATTCACATGTTTGGACTTGTACTTTGTTCGGGTTTGTATGGAGCGCAAGACCCTGGTTCTAGTCTGTTTCGGGCCAGGTTGCGATTTTGTGGATCATTATTACATGACTCATTGCTGGATGGTTGCGTCCATACCACAGACCTTCTTTGTATGTCTTTTGGATGGCTGCGCCCATGCCTCAACTACATGTAATCGAAATATCAGTTGTATCTACGTGCAGGTTCTTCCTGGTGGTGTTCCAGTTCAGCAGTTTTGTAAATCATTTCACCCCTCCCACTCTCTCGGGCTTCATGCTTTAGGGGGCATTTGTTACACAGTAAATTGTCACTGTCTCCTTGTCAGTCTCCCTACTGTGTCACGAAATCAAATCCATCATGCTCATGCTCTCTGAATGGCCAAAAAACCCTCTTTGCCTAAGTTTATTGGATCATCGCGACTGTTATTGAAATAACCGCGTTGACTGGCGGATGCTAGTACAATTGGTGCGTTGCCAGCGTGGAAGCACACGGGTTTCCCGCGCTGATCGAATTTCATAACCAGCGCATCCTCTATTTGTATTAAGTTGCGTTGACCAGACCTCTTCTATCATTGAGATGCGATGTCAGCGTGCCAGTCCAGTTATACACCCGCGCTGATCCTGTTTGGGCGAGTTTGTTCTAACAGCCAGCCTTCCAGATGACTCCAGACCTGGTTGTTGACCTTGTGAATGTCGCCCTCCCTTCTATGGCATGTCTGTTCGTCATATGAGCCACCTTTCTCGGAGATAAGCTTATCCTTCCACTATCCATGGAGACTCCTTCTCCTATATAAGCCTCCACCATTGCCATGAGCAGCTAGTTTTTGACATATAGCTTTTGACATAGAGGAATTCATAGTGCTTTAGTGCTGCTCTTAATAGGCAGTTGGTCGTGTTTAAGTGTGGATTGCTAGAGAGCTTAAGGAAGGTTGTGAAAGTTCTTGTTGCCTTGTGTGAGAGAGAGAGAGTTGTTTGTCTGGGAGATCTACCTCCAAGGGTGAATGCTTATGAGACTTGCTGGTTGGACCCTCTTGAGAAGGACTCAGCGTCAGAACATTGGTTGTACCTTTCTCTGTTTTTGATTAATAAAGATAGATGACTACTGTTATGGTTCCATTCTCATTTTCCTTATAGTGGTTAATGTGAATTACATCCTTTCTGACTGATGTATAGTTGCTTTTACTAGATTTCACGCTTGTGTTTGTTCTCTCTTTGCATGTGCAGGTGTCCATCCACGAGGATAGTGGAGGATCGTGACCGACCACAGCGAAGGAGTGAGAGCGGCATCTCTTCATCAAACAAATAGCGCTGGAATCCAAGTAGGTGTTCATTACCCACTTTTTAATTGCAACTAGGAACTTGCAGAGTAGCATTGATTGATTGTTGCAAGACCTGTTCTAGGCTAGTAGGGATCGCCTCTATCCGTAGAGGGGATTTACCTCTCCAACACTTTCCTTCTGAACTGTATGAGTGGATCAAGAGATTAGCCAACAGCCAGGGAAGGTGTAAGCTTGACCAACTGATAGTGTGGACTCTAGAATTAGTGCGCAGATTAGAGGCATCAGATGACAAGATCACGTGAGCTATGGACCATTGGCTCGACCAGATAATAGGGGGATTTATCACTGAGTTTGCGGTGGGCATGACCATGAGCTACAGTGAGGTAGAGCGACGTTTTATCAAGGGACTGCGAGGTAATTATATTAAATCTTTGAATACCTAGATTAAGATGTTATTATGTGAAAAAAGGGTTATGCGAATATATTAATGTTTGGGACGTTGCAGAGTGGAAAGATTTACAAAGGTAGTGGCAAATTAGGAAACATTCCCTTAATTTCACCTACGTGAGAGAGCGAGGAAGAGCTCACTCGGGTCTCTCCGAGAAGTGTTGTCCATTTGATAAGGCAGCACGTTCCGCAGTTACCACCTCCACCCACGCCACCACCCACTTCACCTCCCTCGCCTCCATCTCCACCCACTCCATCTCCACCACCTCCCTCGCCTGTATTTAGAGGAGTAGGGAATGAAGATCCAGACCAATTCTGGTTCGTGGTAAGAGTAGCATGGGAAGCGCAAGGGGTTATGGACGACAACATTAAGAAGGCTACATTAGTGAGCATGTTGTAGGATCACGCATTAACATGGTATATCAAGCACTCTAACGACCACCCAAATGCAGGGATAGCAGAGATCTAGAATGCGTTGAACAGAGAATTTTGCCAGCCAAAATCAAAGACACAGTCAATCATTAGGTTTAAAGAGATTGTGATGCTTCCAAGTGAGACCCCCTGGGATCTGGAGCAGTGGCTGAAGAGTATGATCTGCGAGGCTAATATGACGCTAATGGATGCGTAGTACCATGCATGGTTTTTGGCATCTCTGACACCACAACTGAGGACGGCGCTATCACAATAGAAGCTTTCAACCTAGGCTGAAGCATTGGAAATGGCAATGAGGTTGCATGAGACCCCGATACAAGATCCTAGGTTGGGATTTCAACAAATCCATGTGCAACTATAGAATCTCTACCTGGAAATGTAGAGCTTGAAGCAAGATAGGGCACTGCAGCCAGAGGCGCATGAGGAAGTATGGTGCATAAAATGGAAAGGCTAGGGCCATGACAAGGATCATTGTCCAGTATTCACGAACTACTTGGTAGGAGGGGGACCAATGCCATTGATACCAAAAGCACAAGCAGGGCCGAGTGCGACACCTACATTATGGTGCGCGATCTATCAGATAGGAGGAAAATGCACAACAAACAATTTTCATTTGTTGCAGAAGTATACACAGACTCCCCGACAATTGTTTTGTAATTTCTGTAGGTCGGTAGGCCACGACGAGCGCACTTCTTGCAGTTATGAGCTAATGATGGATCAGACCCCAGCCTATAGGATGTAGATAGAAACATGAGCCCTCAACTCAGCTGTGGGGATGGTGCGCACTAGATTTTAGGGGCGAGGTCGAGGACAAGGAGGAATGGGACTAGGAAGGGGCTGCAGACAGTTAATTTGTTACAATTGTGGAGGGCCAGGGCACTATGCCCGTGATTGTACCAACCCAACAAGGATATCCTGTTCGTACTGTTCCCAGTTTGATCATGAAATGGTGGATTGTCCTACGTTGATCACACAAATGTGCGAAAAGGGAGTATTTCAGCCTCCTCCGACCCAGAATATCCAAATGATGAGGTCTGAACCGCACGAAGAAGACCCAAATGTGAACATGATTCTCAGAAGTGGCATGACCACAGGGGAAGATAAGGGGAAGAAGCCTAAGGTAGATACATGGGTTCGCAAGGCTCCTGAAAAGGAACCTAAGTTTGACTTAGAATGTGCAAGCAAGACATTCATGGAAGCTAAGAAGAGCTTCACAAAGGCCTCCACTTCAGGTAGTAAGAATCAGCCAGAGCCAGGAATGGATCCTTCCATGCTTACTACCTTTTTGCAGACATGCATGAAACTGTTGTGCAGCAACAAGGTAGTTATGGGGCTACAGGAGCTGATCACTAGGTGCATGGGATCGGGAGAACCGCGCGAAGTCTAGAAGCTGGGAAAGCATGCATTACGCACTGGGAGGGAAATGAGATTAACAACACATATTGGTGAATATGAAATGGACCAGGTAATCCTAGACCTCGGGGAAAACGTGAATGTGTTACCAAAGAAAACATGGGAACACATGGGTAGACCCGTATTACAGTGGCCACCTATTCAATTACAAATGGCGAACCAACAGAAGATTTTTCCCATGGGGAGGTTGCAAGGAGTAACAGTTGATGTTGAAGGCACGAGCACACGGACAAATTTTGAAGTAATAGAGATTATTGATGAAAGAAATCCCTATCCCTCATTGCTAGGAATAGACTGGGCCACTGATATGAATGGAGTCATCAACTTGAAGAAGCGAAAGATGATATTTGAGAAAAAGTCACTACGCGTAGTAGTCCCGCTAGACCCAGATGAAGGAGCACGCTACACTGAACCAGTGCGCGACGATGAGCTAGGTTGTATTTACTAGATAACGGTGACAGATTAGGATCGGGTGAATCTGACTGTGGATGGGAGGATCTCATGGGAGCACACAAGCTCCTACACCTCATATTCAGATGAAGAAGTCAAGTGTTGGCACAATCGATAAAACAAAGTGACAACGCTGAATTGCAACATGATGATTAGATCATTATGTTGCGTAACAACGCAGGTCTAAGATCTGCCAACATATGATGGATTGACAGTGGTGGATGAGTTCTTGAGCAAGTTTGAAAGTGTAGTACTGGAAAAACAATAGTTTGAAGCGTTGAAGTGGAAGATGCGCAACACTTGCATGTTGGTGGTGTTAGTGCTTGAAATTTCACCTCAGGCTGAAAAAGGCAAACCTCAAGGCAACATCAAACCATTTAGCCTCCTAGCTAGCCCGATGGGGCAGGAGAAGGCTCTCTCCGGTCAATCTCGGTAAAATCTTCAATGGATGAGATGACCAATAGGGTAAAACTAATTTTAGGCTGGTAAACTGATCAAAAGGGTTGATTTGGGGTTTTAGGGTTTTTGGTGGCAAATTGAGGGGATGGAAATTTTGGGTGCGGGGATTGGACACAGTTTCTGCAGGGGGTTCTTTGGAGCGAGGTAGGAGACAGTATTGATGCCTTTGATTGAGGTGGATGATTAGGAATGACAGGTGATGAGTTAAGGAGAGCAAACAATAACTTTGAATTCTCCTTAAACAGTAGAAAACATTGAAATTAAACAAACTTAAAAGCAGAGCATGACAGTCATGAATTCTTACTTTAACACTTCGTTTGCTTAATGTGCAGAAGGAAAAGAAAGGAAATGATTCACATAACACACTTACAGGTACATAGAGAAACACACCATCAATACATGTAACCACAAGAATCCCAAAAAGGACTGCAAAACCCTGGTCTTCCTTAGCCAAAAATTGCAGAGATACAGTGAAATAATACAATGATAGCTTCTCCCTCAAGAGTCCAACCATGAAAATGAGCAAGAAAGTACATAATATAGATGATCTAACCTCTTTCCCTGCCTCCATGGGTCGAGCTCACTATCCTAGGAGCTGTTTCAACCACTTCTAAACTAAACACTACAAACTAGGCAGTCAAAACAACTTGCCTCTATAAACTAGGAAACCAATTCATTCATTTAATTTTCACCTTTTTATGAATGAATCTTCTAGAAGAGGTACATAAGAGTAAAAGTTTCATAAAAGTACATTAATTACATCACATAGGATAATAATCCACCCCAAAAAGTCAAACAGGGTCAAACTGCGTTTTTCTGAGCTGTACAGTGAAATTTGGAGAAATTTGCCTGACGGGTCGCACGCCTTTGGAACCACTTTTGGGGCACTGAAAGGTGTCCAAATGAAGCAATAATAGGCTTGTTCGAAATTTCTGTGAGTCTAATTTCCAACCCAACTGGAATTTCTGAATTTGGTGGTCATTTGCCCCTCCAAAATTGCAATCTTCCAAGACTGCTTTCTGTGTCTCAAAAAAGTGGCAGAAAGTCATTTTTTGCTTGTTTTTTGACTTTCTGGAGGCCCAAAACTTGGTGAAATTTCTTAGTAATGGCTGAGCAAGTGTAAATTTCCATGAAAAATCTAGAAATGCTGAGTTTTTACAAAATGGAGTTGCCGGGATGAAGGGTCTCACGGGGGGTGAGACCCGTTAATGGAGAAAACCTTTAAATTGCCTGAAAAAACCAAAATTTACCCAAAATGCTCAAAATTTCTTGGGATTTGTGCTATGGCTAGGCTATTTAGTGCCTTGGTCCTTGAGTGAAGCCTCGGCCAAGATATGGAGGGGATCGGGCCTTTTCCATCGTTTTAGTGCCTTGGCCAACCTCCTTGGATCGGGCGATTGTAATTTTGACATTTCTCTAAAACCATGACACCTGTGTAAAACGTGAAGGAGGTTTTTCTTCCTTGGCATGTTTCAGACAAAAGCCTCTCTCAGTTTTGAAAAATTCATCTTTGATTTATCTAAAACATCATTTGAGTGAAACCTATCCCGATGTGTGGAACAAGGGATTTTGTCGAAATGAAGTGAAATGAAGGGGATAAGGGGCTTCTAAATTCTTGGGGAAATTTTTGGAAGTAGGGAGGATGTTAGGAAGTAGGGGAAAGTGGAATCTCGGAGATTGAGTGAGGGGAAGGGGTCCAAAAGGGCAAAACACAGGCCCAACCTAGAAAATTGCCAAGTTGTAGCTAGAAACTAGGGTTTGTGCAAAAATGAGGATTTTGGCGGATCTAAGGGATGGGAAGTGTTTGATAAGGTACATTAAGGATAGGGGAAGGTGTATGAACATCAGGAAACAATTTTGCTGATGATTTGACCGTCCGAGAGAAATTGGCTTCAAAACCCTAGGAGAGGGAAATGAACTTGCCAAGGCACAACTGAAGCATGAACAAGATGTAAAATGACTCATTAGACACTGACATGATAATGAAAACCCTATGAATGATGATAGACTCAGCTGAATAGTGACATAGATTGGCATTTTGGCAACTTTAGAAGGAGTTAAAACAAACCATAGACCTAATGCCCAGTGACCAAATTTTGCTTGAAAACTCACTGAAATGACAAAATTTGACCTTGACACTTCAAAATCACTTTGTAAGAGCATATTTGATCACTGTAGGAAGGCTGGAAAGACTGATACTAACACACACAAATCCATATGAACTCTCTCTAAGATAGCTTCTACTCAACTGTCTTGATCATGAAAGGAAGACTTGGCATACTTTCCCAAGATATAAACTTTGCATGTGTCAACTTGCTCAAGTTTACCTTTAGGAAGTCCTGTAGATATCTGCTACATTATTTTCAAGGCCCCATGATGCAAATGGCCCAACCACCTGTGCCATAACTCGCCAATGTCTTAGCTTTGCACCAATTGTTCTTTCAAACTCAATACTACACAATCATCTACCTCTAGTTTATAGAGATTCTTCACTTGAATCCCAATCCTCTTGGTCTGACCCATGGCTATGTGTCTTAAGAATGCCTTTCCTTTACTGAAGACAACATCGTAGCCTTTATCCTCCAACATTGTAACTGATACCAAGTTCTTCTTTAGTCTAGGCACATACTTCACATCTGTCAAGGTGAGAGGAGCTACATGCTCCCTCTGAAAAGCAATCGTGCCCACTCCTGAAACACTGTACTTTCCGTCATCACCCGTCTCTATGTGCATATTGAGGTCTTTCTCCTCTAAGGTATTGAATAAAATTTTATCGCCAGTCATGTGGAATGAGGCTCCACTGTCAAGATACCAAACACAACCCACCATCGATGAAACCTTCCATGTGATGAGGGTAAAGTCCATTTCAAACTGAGAGGCTAATGTCTAACCTTCTGATCATTTTGTGGATCCCTTCTTAGACTTCTTCGATGGGAAATTATTTGCATAATGTCCCATCTCATGACAATTAAAGCATCTCACTTTAGACTTGTCATGTAGGAATTTACAGGGTAAGTTCCTCAGACAGAACACCAAAAGGACACCGCTCTCAAACAGATCACAGATCAATACACCAGTATTTTGACGTGGTTAAAACCCTCAGAGAGGGAAACAGTCCACGGCCTGCGCCAACGTGGCTACTACAGGCAATTTATTAATAAAAGAATGAAAATTTACATAAGCTTCTCTCATGCACGGTGAACCCACAAATGACCCTCCATGCGCTTTAAATAGAATTCATGGACCAATCGGGTGTCAAGCCACGGATCAAGTGTCGGTAATACCGAGGAGAGAATGAACCGTCGGATCACTACATTTCGTGACCGTCGGATTGTAAGTTATAAAATGTACAACGGTAAAGAAACACACTTTACCTAACTCTATACTAGACCAAGTTATACTTAACTATTCCTATGTGTCGGAATATCCTAACACCCCTTCCAAAGGTTTTGGTGCAATTTTACATATTTCAATATTTTATATGTAATAAAATTGAATAATTTCAAATAGGAAATAGTTTTATAACTGTTATAAAGTAGTTTATTAGCTGCTTTGAGAAATCAGTTTCCAAAACTGATTTGATAGTTAATCAGAGAGGGAAGAGATAAAATCCTGAAAGGGGAATTGTAAAGTTGTTGGAATTTTGGAGAACCTGGAGACTAAGCCACTATATTCCTGGTATAGTTGTTGATTAATTAAAGAATCAGAAGTTTCCATGAATTGTTGGGTATAATTTTGTAACTTCTCTGTCATGTGTCATCTTATGTTTTCTTCTTTCAAGTATAATAATGAAGCTGCAGGTCTCTATTTTCTTATGTAGAAAAGTTAAAACCCTTAAAAGAGCACTCCTATACTTGAAGTTTTCATCTTCCTTTCTAAGTTATAGATAATAGTTTATGTGTAAGGCAATATATTATCTTTAACTTCTTCAAGGGTCGCAGATAATAGTTTCTGTGTCAAGCAACATATTGTCTATGACACAATTCTCATTTTCATAATTCTTCTAAGTGACGGATAGTAGGTTTTTTGTTAAGCAGCATATTATCTTAAACTTCTCCTTTAAGCTTTCTTCATTCATCATTTATATCTAGCAACAAATGGCATTATGATATTTTCTGGTCACATATGTATTAAGGGTTAAAGACCAAGTTTTCTAGGTCCTTCATTTGAAAATACAACAAAAAATAAAGTGACAAATAAGTGACAATAATTATAAACATTAATATCTTAAGCACAATTTCTCCACAGCCAAGAAATTGGTTTCTTAAGGTACAACATTAATTGGTGCTGTTTCCGGGAAGAGAAGACAAGAACACTTTTCCTTGGGTTTTTCACTATTTTTTATTTATTTATTTTTTTCTCTCTGGTTGTTCAGTGAGGAGGAAATACTTGGTTGTTTTGAATAAAAGCAATAAAAGGCGACTCCATAATAACAGAGACCACAACCTGCAAAATAATTGAATAAGAACACTTTTCCATAGGTTTATTAAGTTTGAAGCTGATCCTTGAGAGTAACAAGTTTTAGCAGTTGGTCGTACATTCACACCTACGATTTTCACTTATAACATTAATTGGCAGCTATACTGCACTTTGAATTTTTCTTTTCTGGGTTTTAGTGGCTCTCCCTACATTCTTAGTCCATAAATTTGATCCATTTGATTTTACTGGGATTACTGGCTATCCTCATGATATGCCTTCATTTTATGCATGGAATTAGTATCTTCCAAAATTCAGTAGAAAGGAATATGAAGATTCGGCTCAACACCTCCAAGAGTTTCATGAATGCATGGAGCAACAGAGCATCATTCATGAAGATGAAGTTGTTTTTGTTTTCTTTGGACCTAAAAGCTAGGCTTTGGTTCAAGTCTCTGCCTCTTTCAAGCATTTCATCTTTGAAAGATTTCCATTCAGTATTCAATTATTCTTATAGAATTTATTATCCAAACAAGTTTCTTTTTGAAGGTTGTTGTGAATATTATGATGTTAAAGAAACTTTAAAATCTCATGATAATCCTGTTGAAGAAACTAATGATCTTGTTGATAAGATATCAAGCATTTAGAGAGGTTATAGCCAGACTAATTATGAGCAAGTATTTGAGAGTAAAGAACTATCATTTTATCAAAATGATGTGGAGAATTCTTCAATAATTCCCCAAGCAGAGAATTGGTTAAGCCAGTTCCAAGCAAATCAAGGGAGTATTCAGATAGAGGAAAGTTCAAACATGCATCAAGAATTTCTGCTCAGTAGTCAAGAAGAGGAAGAAATAATTAGGTTGCAAATAAATCCCCAGAGATCTTATTTTGATAACTTTGATGGTCCTCCTATCTATAACGAAAATGGTTTAAATGGGGAGCAGGATGAAGCTCCTTAAGTTCATCAGTTGAGTGTTGAACATACAGGAAGAAACCAACAAGTGGGATATATTGGACAACAATATATTGAGCCATTTATCATAGCAAAAGAGGATGTCTCATGTAAAAATAAAGTTGATAAAGAGATTGTATATCATTGCATTGAGGAACACAATGATGCCCATGGATCAGAGGTAAACAATCTATTTGAAGTTAATTATATGTCATATAGTGATGTGAAAGAATTTCTTTTTCTTCCTGAGGTTATTATTAGAAATTATTTTCAATCAAAGCTTAGAGATGAAAAGTGGAAACATGAAAGTGACATAGATCATTTTCTAAAAGATGTTGCTGATTGTTTTGTTGAGCATATTATCCCAAAAGAAGGTCTATTTGAGCAAGAACCTTCATACATAGAGAATTTATTTTTTGGAGCTGATCAAGACCATATTTTTTCTTATACTTTTGAAGATCCAGTGGCAGATTCCATGGAGGAATTTACCAACAGTCTACACATCCTACCTTGTGGATATATTCCTAAATTTTGTTGTGAGTTTCCCTTATGCATAATTTATTTTTTGTTCAGGTTGAATTGTATTTCCAAGATTAACTGGCAGAATGGTTCTAGTTTAGGCACTCAGATGCTAACCTGGTACCATTGGAAGATTGACTTCACTTGATGGAGATCAGTCATGCACATAGGTGGGAACCAGTACATAAATAAGCTTAGGTGTTGAAGTTTTCATCTTCCTTTCTAAGTTATAGATAATAGTTTCTGTGTAAGTCAGCATATTATCTTTAACTTCTGCAAGGGTCGCAGATAATAGTTTATGTGTCAAGCAGCATATTGTCTATGATTCAGTTCTCATTTTCATAATTCTTCTAAGTGACAGATAGTAGGTTCTGTGTTAAGCAACATATTATCTTAAACTTCCCCTTCAATCTTTCCTCATTCATCATTTATATCTAGCAACAAATGGAATTATGAGATTTTCCGGTCACATATGTATTAAGGGTTAAAGACCAAGTTTTCAAGGTCCTTCATTTGAGAATACAACAAAAATAAAGTGACAAATAAGTGATACTAATTACAAACATTAATGTCTTAAGCACAATTTCTCCACAGCCAGGAAATTGGTTTCTTAAGGTACAACAGCTGCTTTGGAACTTTATCCGTAAGATTACCCATAGCCAAGACCCAAATACTTAGGCCATTCCTCAACCATTATTGGCTCAAAAATGCCTTGTGCATGTTTTCCCAATTCTTTTCCTCATAGCTCATTTTTTACATCAACTTGAACCCTATGCCTCTTGTATGTTTTTCAAAAGAACCAACCTAAACATTCTTAGAGGAAATTGAAGACAAACTAGAATTGTTTACGTCTTCTTCAAACTTATGCTTGACTAAGGCTTATTTGGTAGCAAGGAGTTATGTCTCCAACTCAAGCATCCTTTCTAGGTTCATATTTGGAATATGAAGTTGGCTCTTCATTTCCTACAATTTTTCAAAAAGCAACTGCTTCTCTTCCTTCATGGAATTTAACTGCTCGCGAAGTTTGGTGCTCTTCCTTTCATCTTCATACATTTGTTTCACCATATCCATCATCATGAACAAGTATCGCTTCATGTATTCATCAAAGAATCTTTTGAAGCAGGAGGATTTTGAAAACCAGCTTGTAGAAGTTGTCATTATAAAAATGAACAAAAGAACTTCAACAAAATTCACAAAGCTTTCAAAGAACTATCAACAAAATTTCTGAACTAAATCGCTGTAGAGTCGAACTCTTATTCAAGCAACCTTTTGCAAACAAACCCTCTTGTGCTTTAAGGGTTGCCTTGAGGTCCTTTGGGTAAGGAGAATGCCTTCAACCCTTCTTCCTTCATAAACTCAAGCAACAATCAGTTTACAAACAATCAAACAGTCAAATCCTTTGTAATGTTTAAACACCTTTCAAGTCAAACAAGCAACCTACTGCTCTGTCAATCAAGCAACTTGCTCCGATACCATCTGATCTGAAATGGGGGTTTGATAACTTTTTATGCTTACAAGAACCTCCTACTCAACTTAACAAATAAATGATCTAGCTTATATATGAAATTTGTGGAATGAAATACTTGAAACAGGTCTATGTCTTTTGTTTTTAGCTGTTTAAGTGCTTTAAGTACATTTGTTTTTGTTGATATTAAACACATATAACAACCACATAATGCAACAAATAAATAACCACACATAGCAACAAATTTAATCTAGGAGTTCACCCGAATATCATGGGCTATGTCTCCTTGAGCTTTTGTCACCTTGACTTGGCTCTTTGGGATTATGGCAAAGTTTCTTTCACAAGTTCCACACTTAACTCCAAAGGTTATTGAATTGAACCAATGGGCTTAGAATACCATCTATATCCCTATCATGGCTGTCATCACTCTACAAACATATCTAAGTTCCCTTAGACTCGATTCCTTCAATCAATTCTCTGAGCTACCATGAGCTTCTTGATGGCATTAACTCCTTCAGAATTCTTTAAGTATCAATGAAACCTCATCTACTGTCTCCAACACATATCAGACACCGAAAATTGACGATCATTTGCTCAAAATGAGCATTGCCTTCCCAAATTAGGCCTTCCTCCACGGTTGGCACTGGGCTGCTTGAAACTTCCCTGTATCATATAGGCCTTTAGAAGTCTTCAAATGGCTCTATAAATCCTTGCAATGGATTCAGAATTCTCATTACAGTCAGGAATGACTGTTGGTTCACTGAGAATGAGTACTGGTAGCTCCTACAACTGCCTCCAACTCCTGGTGGCCCTGAGCTCCAAAATCTCCCTGGATGAAAATATCTATGAAGATGACTTCTTCAACTTCTCTGGATTATCCCATTGGCTTCAGAAGGCTGCAATTAGCCTAGCTAGCCTCTTGTTTCACTCTCTCTGGTCGAAAACTGCTCCTGGAGTGCATTTAGTCAATATCCCTTAGGGATACTCCACCAAATTTGGTGAACTGCACTTAACTCCAGTTAAATATGGCATATCCTTCTTTTTAGCCACTCCATGAAGCTAAAACGTCAGAGGTGACTTCTACAATTAATGTCGGGCACACATATGAGGCAGTATAATCCCGGCAGTTAGGGATAATCCTCTGTAGCGTTGGTGGTCATGCAACTGCGTGTCAACCATTTGCAACCGACGGTTAATCACATCGGGATTCATGTGAATAGTTTTATGGGACCGCTGGTGGGTAAGACCACTAACATTCCTAACCCCCAATCATCTAACCATCACAACACAAATATGCCATGTAACTGTAAGATGTTAAGAAACAAAGTTTGGCGGAGGTGCTAGATGTTGGAAATAATACTGGGAGGGGGGGTGAATCAATATTATCAAATCAATATAACTTTTTCATTTCCATATTCAGATTTATATAAGCTACTTTAGTTAAGGAAAACTGCATGTATACGCAACTGCGTGTATACGCAACTGTGTGTAATGCAACAAGCGTATATCCAATAAACTTATAATTCAGTGAGTTGCTTCTTAATGAGTGCATCAGAATATTATTAACCATATGAACAGTAAACATGAGCAGTAAAGCAGAACAAATCATCACACACATGAACACCAAGATGTAAGGTGGAAACCCATTGTGGGTGAAAACCACCTGCTGCAATTCGTCTCTATCTTCTTTTAATTAGAAACTTCTTTTTACAATGATTTTGTATTGGTGCAGTTTTATACCAGTACGCAGGCTGCTACCTGTAGAAGGCTAAAACCTTCTCTCATTCTCCAGCTTCTCCTGGAAGGGAGCTACAACCCCCTTAGCTCTTGTACTAGCTGAGGTACTAGTACGTAGGTGCTGACCTACAGAAGGCTACAACCTTCTCTTTTCTTCCAGGGACCATGTTTCATAATTTTTCAGACTGGATCCATGAATAACCTCAATCAAACATCAGGTATATCTGCATCAACCAATCTCCTTTGTACAAACCAATACTGAATCAACCTATCACTTCTCAGAATGTTGTAACCAGAAAACAATAACAGTAACCAGACACCAATTCTGAACCTAGAACACTGCAGCAAAAACAGAAGTAGTTAAAACATATTTCATGAGTTGTACACTACTTCAATATGCATAACCCTGTGTACATACGCAACTGTATTAAGGCCAACTAGCGTATACACTGTCTTCACTTGTTGAACATAGAGACGAAATATCTACAGCACGACTATGATAGTTATCAACAACTATCATCAACAACATCTGTCAAACATCATTCAGACCAACAACCATGTTCTCCCTCTGCACCTGTTCCACCTGAAATCAAAACAACTATGAAATTGAACCAAGATCTTCTAATATAATGCCAATAATGCATTATTAGAAGAATATATGCTCCCCCTGAACCTGTGCCAGATGGTCTCTGTCAGACCCATATTAGACTCTTTTCATCCTGATCTTGGCCCACTATTTGTCTTCAAACCAACATATACGCGATTGAATCCACATAAACCGGCATATGTACGCGGATTCTCCTCATTAAACTCACGTACAAACACTTTTCTCTGAAACAAACAAGTTTCAGCAGAAAGATGATGCATCAACTATCGCCAACTTCTGTCTGAGGTATTCAGATGTCTCCCTGGGCAGTGGTTTGGTGAGTATATCAACAACTAGGGAACATACTCCAATTTGACCTTTTGTTCAAGCACTTGTTCCCGGAGAAAATGATATTTGATAGGTATGTGCTTGGTCTTTGAATGCATGACTGGATTCTTTGAAATACTGATTGCACTTGTATTATCACATAAGATGGAGATAGGTGGAGTAAAAGTGATTTGAAAATCTTGCAGAGTTTGCATCATCCAAAGGAGTTGTGTGCAGCAAGATGTAGCAACCACATATTCCGCTTTAGCTGTAGATAAAGCAATTGAACTTTGTTTCTTGCTGAACCAAGATACTAATTTGGAACCCATAAAGAATGCACCACCACTAGTGCTTTTCCTATCATCTACGCTTCCTGCCCAATCCGCATCCGTTTATGCATGAAGTGTGAGATCTGAATCTCTACGATACCATAAGCCATAGTTTTGTGTTCCTTGAAGATATTTGAAAATCCTTTTAACTGCCTGAAGGTGTGCTTCCTTTGGATCTGCCTGGAATCTTCCAAATATTCCTACTGCATGCATGATGTCTGGTCAGGTACCTGTCAGATAGAGCAGACTACCAATCATGGATCTATAGGTTGGTTGATGTACTGCTGCTGATTCATCATTTGCGCTAAGGCTGCATCCTGTTACCATAGGGGTACATACCAGTTTCGAATCTTCCATGCCATATTTCTTCAAGATCTGCTTGAGGAACTTGGTTTGTGATAAGAAGATACCATCTTTATTTTGTTGGATTTGTAAACCAAGAAAATATGTCAGCTCACCAAGCAAGGACATTTCGAATTCTTTCTGCATCACCAAAGCAAAGTTTTGACTCATGGTTTCTTCATTGCTACCAAAGATGATATCATCAACATACACAACAAGTATTAACAATTTATCATTATCAATTTTTATATATAAATTGCTATCGGCTGATCCTGTTGAAAAACCTTGTTGATGGAGGTATTTGTCCAAATGATAATACCAAGCCCTTGGAGCCTGTTTAAGACCATAGAGTGCCTTCTTAAGTTTGCATACAAGTTTTGGATCATTTCCAAGGATAAATCCATCGGGTTGCTCAATATACACTTCTTCTTCTAAGTCCCCATTTGAAAAGGCAGATTTCACATCCATTTGAAATAATTTGAACTTTTGAAAGCTAGAGAGAGCAAGGAACATTCTTATAGCCTCTAGTCTAGCAATTGGTGCAAAAGTTTATTCAAAGTCAATACTTTCTTGTTGTGCATACCATGTACAAACAAGTCTGGCCTTGTTTCTAATGACTTCTCCATTTTCATTCAGCTTATTTTTGAATTTCCATTTTGTCCCTATGACATTCTTATCTTTTGGTCTAGGAACCAACTCCCAAGTGTTATTCTTTTCAATTTGCTCAAGTTCTTGATTCATGGCCTTGACCCATCATTCATCTTTGCATGCCTCTCTTACATTTTGTGCTTTAGTGGAGGAGAGCAATGCTAGATAGCTTGAAGCTTTTGAAATGGTTCTTCTTGTTTGTACACTTGCCTCTTTCTGTCCCAAAATTTGAGTTTCTGGATGATTTTTCTGAACGTACCTGGATGGAGTCTTTTCTTCTATCCTTATCTGTTCTTCTGGTGCCTCATGGGTTTCTTCTTTGTCATGATTCTAATTTGATGTTGAAAGATAGTCCTCATCATCTTCGAACTCTTCAGATTTTACTTGCCTAAGAGTGTTTCCTTCTTCATCAACCACTACATCAATACTTTCAACAATTTTTCCAAGTCTTTTATTATAACACTTATATGCTTTGCTGTGGGGAGAGTAACCAAGGGGAATGCCTTCATCTAATCTAGGTTCAAATTTGCCAAGGTTTTCATCAGTCCTTTTGATGTAGCAATTGCTTCCAAAAATTTTGAAATATTTTACCGTGGGAGTCTTACCATACCAAAGTTCATGAGGAGTCTGAGTGCTGTTTACCCAGACGTTTGTCTTGTTGAGAATAGTAACTGCAGCAAAATGTGGCTTCACCCCAGAAGGTCACAGGAGTTCCAGACTCATCAAGCATAGCACGAGCCATTTGTTGAACCGTTCTGTTCATCCTTTCCACTACTCCATTTTGCTGAGGAGTCCTTGCAGTAGGGAATTCCCTTCTTATTCCATGTTATTCACAAAAATCAAAAAATTCATCTGAGGTAAATTCCCCTCCTCAATCAAATCTGAGGCATTTGATTCTGTGATCTGATTCATTTTCAACCAAGGCTTTGAATGATTTGAACTTTTCGAAAGCTTCATCTTTATATTTCATGAGTCCTATCCAACACATCCTTGAAAAGTCGTCAATGCACAATATGAAGTACTCTTCTCCTCGAGGTGACCTCTTCCTAGTTGGACCACATATATCAGTATGGACAAGTTCAAGTGGCCTACTAGCTGATCCTTCCTTTTCAAGGAAATTAGTTCTGGTTTGTTTACCAAACTAACATGATTTGCATATTGTATTGTCTGGAATTCTAATGTCTGGAAGATCACGAATTGCCTAATATTTGCATGCTTTCCTTATCTGAGAGAATCTTAGATGCCCCAATCTTTTGTGCCATAGCGAGTGTTCATCATTCTTGCTTAGATAGCATTGTTGTTGTCCTCCTTTGAATACATATAAATTATTTGGAGTTCTTATGCCTTTGATCACTGTCTTTCCTGTATCAAGCTCACGAACAATACATCTATTTGATCGAAATATTACCTCAGTTCCTTGATCACACATTTGACTGACACTCAATAGATTATGCTTTAAGCCATCAAC
>APFE031564095.1:2755-87076 GCA_000404065.3 Pinus taeda
AAGAAGACATCACCACCATCATATTTCTCATACTCACAGAACCACTCTCTATGGGGAGTGAAGTGAAAGGACGCACTTGAGTCAATCAACCATGCCTCATGATCTACATGTGTACTTGAAGAAGCCAAGTACAAATCCCCACCTTCATCTGAGGTGGTTTCTGCCTCTGCAGAAGGAGCATCATTAGATCTCTTTCCTTTATCAGGAGCTTTATATTTACAGTCGCTTTTGTAGTGCCCTTCCTTTTCGCATTTCCAGCACACCACCTTTACAGGTTTTCCTGGAGATTTAGATCTCCCTCTAGATTTAGATCTCCAATTCGATGAATTATTTTTGTTTCTATTCTTGGACCATCCTCATACAGACAAGGCATCACCATTCTAGCTCTCCATATTTTTCCATCTCATTTCCTCCGTCAGCAAGGATGAGACTATATCATCAAATTGCAAGGCAGTTTCATTGTTACCTATTGCAATAACCAGACCATCCCATGAATCTGGTAGAGAACACAACAAATTGATGCACTTATCTTCATCTGAAGTTTTAATATCAACAGATAATAACTGACTTATCATAGTATTAAATGCATTCAGATGCTCTGTCATTGAGTCTCCATCTTTCATCCTAAGGTTATACAATTTTTTCTGCAGGAACAGTTTATTCACCAGAGACTTAGATTGGTACAAAGTCCCTAACTTGTCCCACAAAGCCTTAGCCATAACTTCCCTTGATACATTTAGCAATACTAAATCTGAGACACACAATTGTATTGTGTGTTTTGCCTTTTGATCCAACTTCTTTCATTCTTCATCGGACTCTCCCGTTGGTTTAGTACCCGGATCTACCATGATCCACTAATCTTTATCCACCAATAGATCCTCCATATTGAGTTTCCACAACTCAAAAATCTGACCATTAAATTTCTCGATCTCTATCTTTCCATTGCTCGTCGTCTTCTTTCACCACCAGAATCGATCCCATAGATCTCCCACTGAACATGGTCTACCACAGGCCCGAGCGAAACCCCTCAGCAACAAAGGCATCCCCTTGAAGCCAAAACAGCTCCGATACCAAATGTAGGTTTTAACCTTGTACATAAATTACCTGCATATGAATTCTAAACATAGAAAATAAACAATGTGAGAGCATAACACATAAAACACATATACACAAAGATTTTCCCTTGGATCCCAAAACCGAGACTACCAGCTTAATTTTTCATTATGTTCCTTTCAATGTTACAATACATATTTATACATGGTGAAGCATCCAATTCCATGGACTGAAAACCATCACTACCAAAACCATGGACCGAAAACCATCGCGTCCACAACCATGTGTGAAAATCATGCACAAAACCATCGGTAGGTCCACCCAACCTAATATAGGGTCCAAACCCAAAATTTTCTGGGTTGCTGCCCTAGACCCCATAGAGTGGGATTACCTACACCCCTCAAACCCCCTGTGACCCTGCCGCTACACAATCAGCACAACGAAGAGGGGGCTCCGCCGCCCCTCTAACCCCTCGGTTCACTACGTGGGCTAGTCGTGGAAAGAATATAACACAACCCAACAAGAACCATATCAACATGTTGAACATGATCTTTCCAAGACTAGATGTAGATTAATATATCATGAAAAGACAATAACAAAAATTTTCTAAGGAAGGGTTTGAAAATGGAATTCATCAAACCTTGAGATGTGGAAGGTGCATTAGTAAGGCCAAAATGCATGACCATAAATTCATAATGACCTTCATGATTTATGAATGTTGTTTTTACAATGTCTTCAGTCTTCATTCTAATTTGATGATATCCTAAACAAAGATCCAAGTTGGTGAAGTAAATTTCTCCATGTAATTCATTCAAAAATTCATCGATGACAAGAATGGGAAATTTATACTTAATAGTGAGCTTGTTGAATGAATACTACTAGAGTAGAGAAAGAACTTTTACTAGGTTGAATTATACTATCCTCTAGCATTTCTGCAACCATACGTTCAATTTGACTCTTTTGGACATAGGGATATATGTAAGGCTTGATGTTCAGAGGAACAATTTCTAGAATTAAGGGATAGCATGATCATAAGGACGAATAGGTGGGAGGCCTTTAGGAGTCTCAAACACCTTGGAATGACTGTCCAAATTTTTTTAGAGATATGGAGAGCTAGATGATTTCGATGTTTGAACCTATAGTGAGAATAATTGTGAAATTATTCCTTGTTTTTATTTATTCAAAAGATTTTTCATGCCATTAGAGTTGATTATCTTCCATGGTTTCCCTGCGATACCCCTTAATTCCATTTCCTTTCCTTCCCAAAATTATTTCAAGGAACGTTCTTGAAAATTAAAATTTATCATCCCCAAAGATTGTAACCATTGGACTCCTAGTACAACATAAGTTCCACCCACTAGAATGGAAATAATTGGACTATTCAATACATATTCCCCCATGGTTATCTTGATATTATGGCACTTTGCAGAGAAATTTATAGTTCCTCCATTTGCAACCATCATTTGGCACTCCGGTGCTGGATATAGAAAGAAATTCAATTCCTTGGCTATCTTACAATGAATAAAATTATGGGTACTACTCGAATCAATGAACACTATTGCCTTTTTATTCTTGATATATCCTTCTATATTGAGATTTTGAAGAGTGGTAATTCCTGCCAATTGAATACAAGATATGGTCATATTCATTTAATCTTTTTTTGGGTTGGTTTCTAGTGTAGATCGTCTTCTTTTGATGTTTCTTATTCCTTTTCTTCCTCGTCTTTTTATCTAAATTGGGGAAAATTAGTAATTTTATTCTAATTCCTCTCATTAGAATATAATAATATGCTTGAGGTTGTACTCAAAAATAGGAAGTAAAAGAATAAATTTTATGTGTTTTTGCTTAAGATAGTTTCATGAAGAAAACTTAAAACATGAAACCAAAACACTAAATTGAATCATGCATCAAACAATAATATGCCAGCCATTTATAAAGGAGTTCACCCATCCTAGGGGACATCTCCTTGTATCAGCTCTAAATGCTTGACCCGCTCTCAATATGCTCACAATTATTTAGATAAAGAGTACATAAATGTGCTGACAAAAAGAGTGGCTAGTTTCCCCTTCAAGGAAACATATTCTACAAAGAATTATCACTCTAAACATATGAAAACCTACAGTTAGTCATGGAAGAATCAACAAGCTAAGGGATCTCAAACCAAGACCCCATACTCTAACTTCCAAGAGCATAAACATGTACAACAATCCACTTGAAGTGCTTAACAAGTATCTTTATCCATACACATATAGAGCAAAGAGGAAATATAGCTACAACACTGCTTTAATGGCTACTACATAAAACATATGGAGGCTAGAATAGCCCTACAAGGTCATCTCCATCTTTGAACTCCTCCATAAACTAAATCAACACTCTGGTTAACCAGGGCACCCATAGGCTTAATCTTGAAAAATATTGTATCCAAAAGTGCTTCTTTTACTCTAAAACCTATTCGAATGAGTTCAGAATGCCCAAAAAATTCTATCTAGCCTCTTTTTGCATCCAATTTGGTCAAAAATTCCCTTAGTTAAGACTTTTGTCAGTCTCCCCACAATTTCCTCCTCCAAATCTAGCTTACTTCCATTTAAGTTCATTAACCACAGACAAAACTAGCAGTCCCACTACAAATAATGGTTCTACCATTAATCCCACCAATCTCGCAGTTAAGGGCCAAGTGGTCACACTTGCGGTTAGGACTGGCAGTTACGGCGATGGTCCCATAGTCTATCAAATATCGCAATCAACATGCCAAGGTTGTTACACATTACACAAGACTTAACGCATGAACATGCGATCTAGTGATAAGGTGGACCTCCAGGATTATAAACTACAACATAATAAAATCTGGTGTCTAGTAGTCTATCACTCATTGCAATTGGCATTATCAGCAGTGGCACATATATAAATTGGCAGGTACCAGGTGCAATATGTGATTGAGATATATCACATTGCAACCCAATTGCTCTGAGGTTTTATTGCCATAAACCCATGATGTACGATTGCGATCGCATCACAACCTGCCTTGTGCTGGGGGTAGATTCTTCATACTCATACACCTTTCCCTGATATGTGATTGTGATTGGACCGTATCGCAACTTTGGTCAATATCGCATTGCAAACCTTCCCTTGTCAGGGGACGATTCTTTAACCCGACCTGTCTACTGCTGTCATTTTTTATTTACGAGGGCCATTGGTGGGCTACCACTTGGTGCCTCCCAATTGGCTAGAACCTTTTCCACATCATCCCAATCCTGCCATGTCATCAAGTTAACACTGAACTTTGATCGGCTCTAACGTCCGCATATGAGCTCGAATTTGAGTGTCGTTCGCACCATTGGATTTAGAATGATGAGCTCTTCAGTCTGAAGCAAACCTTAACAAAATTCTGACACTTTGAAATTTTGACAAATTTTGAGCTCCTAATCATCTTCACAATATATGTAAAATAATTTCTTCTCAGCATACTTATGAACTTTAGTGTATTTTCTATCACAACTATAACAAATCCCTTTTGCTCTTTTTTCCTCCAATTTTTGTGGTATAAACCTTGTAGGTTGTGGAAGGCCAAGAGAAGCAACACTTCCATCTTTATAGTTGCGAGTGCTAGTCTTCCTTACTGCCAAAATGTTTCTTTCAACTTTTCTAGCCACCTTGAATTCCTTCTTCAATGAATCAGGTTCCCAAAGGTGAACCTCATGTTGGATGTTATCCTTTAAATTCCCTACGAATACATCAATACTATGCTCCTCTAGAATATCATTTACCTTGATATTAAATAGTTGGAAGTCCTCAATGTTCTCCATCATGGAACCCTTTTATTTGAGATTTATCAAATGGATAAATAAGGTATTTATCATTGTATCCTCATAATGTGCTACCAATTCTTCCACAAAAATTATCCAAGTGACATTTTATTTACGAGAGAAAAGCTATCGGTACCAAACAAACTGATTTTGTTCTAAATATAAAGATTCAATGCATACCCTTTGTGTGTGTGACAAATCATGTAGATAAAAGAATTACTCCATCTATAGTATCCATGTTACTGAATCCTTGCCATAAAACTTCCTCATATCTATATTTACAATGTGGTTAGTCTTCAACCCACTATTGGAGTCTCTAAAATCATAATTTGTATTCCTTTTGTCCTCATAATGATTTTCTTGGAGTAACTTGTCACCATGTTGATGATGTTAGACCTGCCAACATGTTAAGGGATCTCCCCGGTAAGAAGTACCAACTAGACCTCAGATTGTTTGGAGTAGGAGTCCCAGTAGTGGGTAGTCAAGTAGTGCCTTGACCATGGTAGTGTGCAGAGGTAAGTATGATAACTTTGTCAGAAGCAAGTGTCTGACCTTGCAGCAAGTCAAGTGAGATTCATGGGGGTTCTAACACACAGAGGGGAAAAGTAAGTATGTCCCTTAGAAGCCCGTAATAGTACTCATCTTGAACAGAACACATGAATGAAATGACATCATAGGTTGGAAGCAGAATAATCCAAAATCTAAAGTGTCAGGTTATTAAAACAACATGTCTTCAACAAGATTCACACAATTTCATACAAAATAGTTCATACACAAATCCATAAGCTAAATAACATACATTGCTAAAGTAACTAGAATAGTTGAACTACAATAACAACATATGCATGAAAACATGTTGGCTTAGTTATATTACTAATTGAAAGTTTTTTCCATAGATACACCATTGATAACCACTAGCCCTAGTGGTGGAACATTACAATCAACATTGCCTACCCCTCCAAAGAGATGTACTTGACCTATGTTGTGGATAAGCCAAGGCTTGTCATAATACCCTCCAAGCATTTTCTAAGAAATGCCTAGCCAAATATTTGCTCCCAAAAGCCTGTACTAGGAGCTATGAGGTTCTATATATAAAAATGGGTGGGGTGACCCTTGACATTCCCCTTTGAATTTTTGAATACCATCATGACTTTTTACATGACATAGTGATTGTTCAAATTCCACTAATGACACTTGGAATTTCACTTACAATATATTTACAAATAATTATACAACTTCCACATATACCCATGTGGGACAAAATAGGCTTGAGCCAACCTAACAAGACAAACACCATCACTCAAAATCTTGGGTAAAGACTAACTCGGCAACATCCTCTTGACAGTCTTCAGTGATGAACTGATACCAATCTTGGGATTGAGCTATGGCGTCCCCATACTTTCTGGTGATGTATTTCTAGAAACAAGCTCTTGCCTCCATGGCTTCCGAGTATATGGTTTTAGAACCTATGTCCATCTCATCCTGAAGCATGTGAAACATATCTAAGTCATCCCTGGTGGCATCTCATGTTAGCTTCTCCATGTACTTGTCAAACTCTAACTGGACTTAGTTCTTATGCTTAGCTTTGGTGAGGGAACTTGCATCTATTCACTCCCTTCCTTAGCTACTTCCTTTTCTGGTTCATCAACCTGTATGGGTGTTGTTTTCTATGTCATTGCACCTTGTCTTTTTTCTTCTTCCTGTTTCTTCTTCTTTTCTTGTTCTTTTCTTCTCGACTCTCGTTCTTCCTTCAGTTTTTATTCTTCTTGCTACGATCTCAGTTCTTCTACCTTCAAGCTCTTCTTTTCTCTTTTCCTCTAATATGGTGCATGTGTCCTCTGCTTCCTTTTTCTTCTATTGTCAAAGTTTCCTATGTGAAGATTGAATCCACTTTTGCTCTGAAACTTGGTTCTCCCTTTATTGTGTCAACAATTTCCTCTTTCCCTGATCCTGTACTGGATTTTTTTCCTTCTGCCATTACTACTAGTCTTGTTGTCATGTTAGTGTTGATTCATTTTATGTAAACAATTGGGCATCTACATATATTGACAAGTAAGTTGGTTCTTACTCAACTTCTTCCCCAATACTTCTTTCAATGGTTGATCTTGAAACAAATCCCTTTGGTGCCATGGTACAATGACTATTGGAGAGAATTACTTCATGAGTGTGGTATCTGTGGGACATAAAGGACACTCATGGCAAGCAAACATTAACTTTTACAAATCTAAATTGACAACATGATCAAGCATCAACCAAGGCATCTAATGAGAGGAATTGTGCAATTTTGAATAACAGGGGTGGTTGAATGACTGTGGGTTGTGCACTACATAGTCCCAATAGTCAGTGTGGAAGCTTGATGAATGAAACTGCACAATGCGTAATTCAATATGGGGCGGGGCCTGGGAGAGACTACGTATTGCGTAGTCTCAATGACCAAGATGGGAGATTGGCTCTTGGAACTGCGTAGAGTGAAGTTGAAGCTAGCCTAGGACATGATCTGTGCAATTCTAGAAGCGAAGGAAGATTCCTTGAGCTCCCATATTGCGCATTGCATGTAGTGAAGTGTGAGATTTGGGCAAGGGGAGCCCAGATCGATCCACGGGGAGTTTGCAAAAAAGCAGATCTTATGGATGATGTAAGGATGAGTGCAAATATGACTAAGTGTAGATGTATTCGTGTAAAAAAGGTGCAAAAATGGATAAAACTGAAGGAACATGAGGGATGTGAAGGGAGTCACCACACGACGACAGTTGGTGTAAAAATGGGAAAAATCATGCAACGCTTGGGGAAGGCAATGTATAACTTGAAACAACACTTCTACAAGCTAAAAAAAGTTAAATGTTTGTTCAACAGAATGAGTGAAATAACACTCTCACAAGCTAAACAAACAAAAGTGACAGAAAAAATAGAAAAATGCAATAAAAGAAAAACTCACCTTGAAAAGTGATGACAATGCTCTGAAGGCTCCTTGATCTCCTAGGAAGCTAGAGCTTGATGGTGGAATGTATAAGTGAGCTCTAGAGGTGTCCATTACATAGAATTGAGAAAAATAGAGTTCATGATGCATATGCTTGAGATCAAGGACAACAACGACACTTGGCAGAAACTTCTAAAGATGACAATGTGTCACCTTTCAGGAAACTAATAATAGATCCATTATTCCTACGGATTTTTTTAACTCTTAGCTTCTTACTTTTGGGAAAAATGCCATATATTTCTTGGAAATATTGCATAGTTCTAGGAAGGACTAGGAAACTCTCTAGTCCTTGCACCCAACAGTTTCTTATCACAGTAGGTTCTGCGCAATTTATGAGTTGAGTGGCTCTAGGATACCTTTCAGGCGTTGTGCAATTTCCAAACTGAAGGCGGGTTGTCAGCTGGCTCTGTGAAATTCTCGAGTTGAATGGCTATAGATGCCTCTCATGGTCTACACAGTTTCCCTGTTGAAGGCAGGTTGCCAGCTGGGTCTGCACAATTCTAGAGCTGAAGCTCATTGTTGGCTTGAACTTCACATTTATTAAGAGCAAGGATGGTTTCCCTCTAGGATTTCCCAGATCATCAAGGTAGTTCCAGAACCAGATTGAAACCAAGTGAATAGGTTAGTCTGTGGTTAGACAACAAAGCAAGTAAGCAAACACAAGTTGTAAAGAGAAAGATAAAACTTAAATGAAAGCATAAGTACCTGGTTAGTTTAAGGTAAGTTACTGGGAATTTAGTAAGGAGGCTCCCAAATGAAGAAAAGGAAAAATTTTGAAGGGTGGTTATAGCTGCTACAACATTGGCAAAAAACTGGTAGAACTCCATCTCTATGTATGGACCTTGTCTCGCGTAAAGCAAGTCTAACTCTTCCAGAAGTATTATTCAATTCTTTGATCATCACATCTTCTTCACTAGCTTGAGTTGAAGATGTAGTCCATACCATCCTCTTTTATTGGAAGCACACATACCAAGCCAAATCAACTGAGTTGTTTTGATTGGTGATGAGGGGTATATTGATGCACAAGTAATATAGACTATCAGAGTTTTAGTTTTATCTCTAATGTTGCTCCGCTACCAACAGGCTTGGATAATACCTCGACGAAGTCACTTCAGGAACACAAGCATTTCTCTCTTGCCAGTGAGCCTAGACAGTACCCCGGTGGATTTACTTGCTTCACTTCTCTGCGTAGGAAGATTTTCTATTCTTTTTCCTTTATTTTATTTTTTTATTTTTCATTCTTCAAAGAATTGTGCATAGGCACTTATTTATTTCATGAGGCAGAAGAAGGAACGTGACTTATTGAGAGAAAAAGGGGTTTTCCCTTCAAATAAGGATGTTATATATACCTCTGACATACTTGTTAAGGTTTCCCCCCTCACCTTACTCTACTTGACTGAATTGACAAGGGTTAACCGATTAGAGTAGGTGGTACTAGTTAAAAGTGCTAGTGTTGTGTTTTCACCAAGACTCACTCTGAAAGGAACATATTTTCCATAAGGGTATCATTGACTAAAACAATGAAAGATATTAATAAGGAGAGGGAATAAAAAAATAGCCAACTATTTATAGTTGTACAAGTCCTCTTGTATTTCACCCAAATTGTCTCAAGAAGACAAACATAGTTTCATGGGAAAGCTAATCCTATGGGTGCGTAAACAAACAAACAAGTAAAGTAAACCAATAAAATGAAAGAAAAAACAAGTGAAAGAAAAACATTAAAGCAAACACTACTACTACTTCTAAGCTAAACAATGCATGGGCCTACTCACGTGAATTGATAATTCCAATGCATCCACTAGTGCATTAGTTGTCCCATGTAAGTGAAGGCATGGTTGACAAGAAAGATCTTTATGAAAACCAGCAAGTAACAAATATAAAGAAATGAAAACTAACACGCTGAAATTTTAGATGCATCCACGAAAAAAGAGAAGAGTAAAAGTGCATGAGAGGCACTCTATAGACATAACATGGTGCAACATCACATTATGCATAGATGACAAACAAGTACACTCTTATAATCTTGAAAAATGAGCAAACATGTAGAAAGAAGAGAACTTTCATTTTGCAACATGACTTGCTATGTATGACTCCTCCAATGCAGGAGAGATAGGATCATGTGATTCTAGTGGAGGATGTGAAATCTGTAGATCAGGTTGATTTTCAATGTGCACAAGAGAGTGATGAGGAGCTTGGGGTGATTCAATAGATTTATTAACAGAAGAGGAACTGACCTCAGGACTATGAGAACCTGACATAACCATCAACTTTGTCCGAAGTTCCTCGACAACTTGAGGGGTCTCCACTTCATCAGAAGATGTATCATCAAAGACTAGTGGCTTAGAAAAATCAATAGCAAGTGAATCAGAATTGTGATCAAATGAATGAGTAAAAATATCATGATAGCAACAATTAGAAAATTCGATATGTGCATCAACATCCTCATGATCTGACAAATCATACAGAGGGTTTGATGAGAAATATAGTTTTTAATCCTCTAAGTTTCTAGAAAGGAAATATGACAAATTGGGTGGATTTGGAAATAAATATTTGTCCTTTCCGTAATCAAATTATGGGATGACATACTATGTGTCTTCTGAATGATTGAAAGTAGAAATATACGGGTATGAATTTTCACAAGAAAAATTAGAAATAGAAAAATCATAGAAGATGTCAGGATAGAGAGGATGAGGTGCAGATAGAAGGAGGTCATCCTTCACCGCAGGTTCTTCCTCAGATTCCCACACCTACTCATAAAAAATTACAGTGCAGTTTAGTTTCTCAACACCAACTCCATCGAAATATTGATCCTCGTGAATAATAGATGTGGAGTTTGGAATGGATGAAAAAACACAGTAACATCCAGAGGATAATAGAAACTAGAGGATGGATTTTGAGAAAATGAAATCAAGTGACAACCATTAGGGTTGTAGTCCAACTCTGTGTAGATATCCAGAGCAGGTAGGGTGGGAGGCGGTGATAGTTCAATAGGTGGGTTTGTAACTTCTCCCACCTCATCCTGTAGAGCTAGAGTTGTCTGATGAGAAGAAGACGGAGGGTCACTTGTGACAGAAAACTTGTTCGTCTTAGATTTGGAAGCTCTAACACCGAGGTATGCTAGGAGGGGTTCGAATGATTCTAACTCATGTGGATTTTCAAATACATGAAGGAGATACTGAAACCTTTCTTTGAGAAATTTTCAATCCATTTCATCTTCATGGATTTTAAAAGGAATATTATGAAATTGATCCCAAAATTGCGCAATAGATTCATCAGGTGCTTTCTATAATTCCAATTTTTTTTATTAAGTGCTTTGCATTCATAATGAAAGAAAACATTACCTAACTCTTTGATCATGTGATTAAAAGAGTAAATAGAGGTTGCAAGAAATGTGAGATACCATTGTTGGATGTGTCATCTAAACGTGTGATCGAATAGCCCATAGGAAATTTCGTCCGAGGGGACTTCATTCCTTTCACATAAACCTAAGAAGGAAAAGATTTGTCTTAACAGGGCTATTTTTCCTTCACCATTGTATGTGAGTCATGAAAAGTCATTGATGATATCCTCTGACGCTTCAAAACCATGTGCATAAGAAAAACATGTCGGAGTTGAGATTGTGATGTAAGTCATGAATGATGTGCAGAGATTCAAAATAGAATTTGAGGCCTCAACTTTTCATCTGGCCATCCTTCTAGTGCCATAAATGTTGATGCTGTTGGATCTGCCAACATGTTAAGGGATCTCCTGGGTAAGAATTCCCAACTAGACCTCAGATTGTTTGGAGTAAGAATCCCAACAGTGGGTAGTAAAGTAGTGCCTTGGCCACGGTAGTGTGCAGAGGTAAGTATGATAACTTTGTTGGAATCAAGTGTGTGACCTTGCAGCGAGTCAAGTGAGATGTACAAGTTTTATAACACACAGAGAGGAAAATGAAGTGTGTCCCTTAGAAGCATGTAATAGTGTATAGCCTGAAAGGAACAAACGAGTGGAATGACATCACGGGCTGGAAGTAGAATAGCCCACAATCTAAAGTGATGAGTTAATACAACAACACGTTCTCAAGAAGATTCATATAATTGCATACAAAATAGTTCATACACAAATGCATAAGTTAAATAGCATATATTCCCAAAGTAACCAAAATAATTGAACTACAATAACAACATATGCATGAAACCGTGTTGGCTCAGTTATATTATTAAGTGAAAGTTCCATCCATACATACACCATTGACAACCACTAGCCCTAGTAGTGGAACATTATATTCAACATCGCCTGCTCCTCCAAAGAGATGTACTCACTTTATGCTGTGGAGAAGCCAAGACTCATCACAATACCCTACAAGCCTTCTCTAAGCAATGCCTAGCCAAAATCTTGGCCCCAAAATCTTGTGCTATGAGTTATGAGGTTCTATATATAACAAAGGGTGGCATGACCCTTGACATTCCCCCTTGACTCTTTGACTACCCTCATGACTCTTTTAATCACATTCCACTAATGACACTTGGAATTTCACTTACAATATATTTACATATAATAATAAAATTTTGACATATACCCATGTGGGAAAAAATAGGCTTGAGTCAGCCTAACAAGACAAACACCATCACTCAGAAGCTTGGGGAGAGACCAACTCAGCAACATCCTCTTGATGGTCTTCGGTGACAAACTGATACCAAGATTGGTATTTTGCTATGGTTTCCCCATACTATTTGGTGATGTCTTTCTGGACACAAACTCTTGCCTCCATGACTTCTGGGTATATGGTTCTGGAACCTGTGTCCATCTTGTCTTGAAGCATGTTCAACATGGTGTAGACCATGACAGGACCACCAGCGTGATTCTGCATGTTTGGAGAGCTCCACTCCAATTCATCCGTGATGGCCTCTCACCTTAGCTACTCCATGTACTTGTTTACATCTAACCACAATTTATTCTTGTGCTTAGCTTTGGTGAGGGAACCTGCATCTGTTTACTCCCTTCCTGAGTTGCTAACTTTTCTAGCTCATCAACATGTATGGGTGTTGTTTTCTATGTCATTGTGCTTTTCCTTTGTTTTGCTTCCCATTTCTACTTATTTTCCTATTCTTTCCTTCTCGACTCTCATTCTTCCTTCGGTTCTTCTTCTGCTTGCTACAATCTCAATTCTGCTACCTGCAACCTTTACTTTTGTCTCTTCCTCTACTCTACTGTCTGTGTCCTCTACTTCCTTTTTCTTCTGATGTCAAAGCTTCTTACATGAAGATTGAATCTGATTTCACTCTACAACTTGGTTCTCCCTTTATTATGTTAGCAATCTCCTCTTTCCTTGATCCTATAGTGGATTGTTGTCCTCTTCCACTACTACTAGTGTTTCTGCCATGTTAGTGTTGATTCCTTTTCTATAAAAAGTTGGGCATCTACATATATTGACAAGTAAGTTGGCGCTTACTCAGCTACTTACCTAGTACTTCTTTTAGTGGTCGCTCTTAAAACTACTTTCTTTGGTTTCATGGTAGAATGGTTGTTCGACATAAGTGCTTCACAAGTGTGGTACTTGTGGGACAAAAAGGACACTCATTGCAAGAAAACATTAGCTTTTACAAATCTAACTTCACAACATGATCAAGCAAAAACTAGGGCATCTAATGAGAGGAATTGCACAAATTTGACTGATAAGGGTGACTCAATGATGGTGGGAACTGCACACTGTGTAGTCCCAACTGTCAACATGTATGCTTGATGACTGGAACTACACAATGCAAAGTTTAGATTGGGTCATGGCCTGGGAGATATTGTGCATTGTGTAGTCTCAGTGACCAAGATGGAAGACTTGCTCCTCGAACTGCATAATGCATAGTTGGATCTAGCCTAGGACATGCTTTGTGCAATTCCAGAAGCCAAGGTAGAGGCCCTCAGCTCCTAGATTGCGCAGTGCATGCAGTGAAGTGTGAGATCTGGGTAGGGGGAGCCCAGATCTGTCCATGGGGAGTGTGAAAACAAGTAGATATGAAGGATGATGTAAGTATGAGTGAAGATCTGACTAAGTGTAGATGTATGCATGTAGAAAAAGAGCATCAATGGACCAAATTGAAGGAATAGGAGGCATGTGAATGGAGTCACCACACAACCACTATTGGTGAAAAAAAGGAAAAATCATGTGATTCTTGGAAGATAATGCATAACTTGAAACAACACTTCTACAAGATAAAACAATTTAAAATTCCAAAAATTATTCAACAAAACAAGTGAAACAACACTCTCACAAGCTAAATAAACAAAAGTGACAGTAAAAGCAGCAAAAGGCGATAAAAGCAAAACTCACCCTGAAAAGAGATGACAATGCTCGGAAGGCTCCTATATCTCCTAGGGAAGATAAATCTTGATGATCGAATGTATAAGTAAGCTCTAGATGCATCCATTACATAGATTTGAGAAAACTTGAGTTCATGATGCATATGCTTGAGATCAAGGACAACTACACTTGGCAGAAACTTCTAAATATGGCAATCTGCCACCTTCGGGAAATTAATAATAGATCCCTACTTCCTAGGGATGATTTTCCTCTTAGCTTATTCCTTTCGAGAAAATTTCCATGCACTTCCTAGAAAGGTTGCACAGTTCTGGGAAGGACCGGTAAACTCTCTAGTTCATGCATGAAGCAGTTTCTAAGCACAATAGGTTTTGCGTAATTTCTGGGTTGAGTGGCTCTGGGCTTCCTCTCAAGTTCTATGCAATTTCCCAGCTGAAGGAAGGATGTTAGTTGGCTCTTTGCAATTTTGGAGTTAAATGGCTCCGGTTTCCTCTCATTCTTTGTGCAATTTCCCAGCTAAAGGCAAGCTGCCACCTGGGTCTGCGCAATTCTGGATTTGAAGATCACTCTTGGCTTGAAGTACACATTTCCTGAGAATAGGCTAATTGCCCTCTAGGATTATGCAGATCATCAAGGTAGTGCTAGAATCAGATTGCAACCAAGTCAAGAGGTCAACTTGTGGTTAGACAACAAAGCAAGTAAACAAACACAAGATGTAAAGTGAAAGATAAAAACTCAAATGAAAGCATAAGTACCTTGTCAGTGTAAAATAAGTTTCTAGGAATTTAGTAGGGAGGCTCCAAAATGAACCGAAGGAAAAATTTTGGATGGTGGTTTTAGCTGCTACAAAACGCCATTAGGAATCATTTCTTGTAGCAACTTTGTCAAACCTTCCTTCAAACCTTCGAGCTCCCTTTTCATTTCTATTTTTAAGACCAACCTTCAAACCTTCCATATTGACATTCATCATTTATTCCATGTCGAATTTTAAATCATTATTCAAACCATCCATCTTAGCTTCCAATTCATTTTTGGTTACTCTTTGCGAGAGTGAAATTTGTTGAACTTGGTCTCGTAATTTTGATATATCATGTTGCATTTCTTCATCTTATTCATGCATCGTAGTAGATATTTATGGTTGCTACTATGTGTGTCCATTTTTTTGTTTCAATGAATTTTGGAATCAAACAACGACATCTACACTTCACTAAGCCCTTTGAATAACTTCAAATTGATTTTTCAAACAAAATTTAAAAAAATACACACCTTTTTCTTGCTTTTCTATGAGCTTGATATCGAAAATAATGTATCTCTGTAATTTCATCTCTCCAAGTTCTGACATTTCATACTGTGGTATACCTCTAAGTCTTATTTCCAATGCCACATTTCATACTGAGATTGGATTCTTCAAGATAAATGTATGCCCAATCTCTAACATTGACTTGATTATGGACTAGTTCAAAAGAGAGAACTTGTACAGAATTCCACGTGTCACTGTAACCCTGACAAAGATGCTTGCTTCACCCCTCTATGCAGAAAGACTTTCTCTTCTTTCACCCTTTATTTATTTTATTACTTTATGCTCATTGGAATTTCATAGCCACTTATTTCTCCAAGGGAGAAAGAGGGATCCTGACTTATTTAATGACAAAGAGGGCTTATTACTTGTTTTTCATAGACTCTTATATATACACGTATGAAATTATTATGTCTGTTGAAGATTTTTCTCCTTTCCCTTCTCTACTTGACTGAGCTAACACAATAAAACCAATCAATATAAAAATTGATTCATGGAAAGAAGATCCCATTATAGATACGAGCATTGTAGATCTGCTTGAGATTTCACTTAAGATGAAACATATTTTCCGTACATGAATCATTGACCTTAAAAGATATTTAGGCCCAAACAAAGAAGTAGACCAAAGATAAGCCATGTGTTACTAGTTGTCATAGTTTCCCTTTCGAATTTTGCAAAATTACCATAGATCCAAGTGGGATGGATTTCATACATGTTCTTTTTAAAAAAACCATGATCAAAGTCATGAAAGGAAGAGACATAGTATAAAAGAAAAAAAATAAGAAAGAAAAGTAAATACTAGTAAAGGGCATGTAGAGAACAAAACTCAAATGCAGGAAAAGTGCTATAATGAAATGCAAAAGTGACTAGAATGAAACTAAACCTAAACTCTAATATATATAACTACATGATCAGGATCATGTTAAGTCATATTTCCAATACAGCTATAAGATTTTTTCCCAACCTGCAAGAAAAAATATATAAGTGATTAGCGATAATATAAAATGATTTGAAACAATAAAAATACTTGTCTGAATAACTTGCACATAAAGATAAAGGTCACTTATGCAAGTTGAAAAGTATAATGTAACAAATTAATTTAACTAGTTTGAAAATTTACCTTGTTGATTAGAACAATGATCATACAAACCTTGAAGGCATCCCACACATGTACATTTATCTCCATTTTTGTTCTTAGCAAACATGAGGTAAGATTGGAACTGATTCTTACCGACAGAACTTTCCAGATAAGATTCCTCTAGCCAATCATAGATTCTATCATAGTATCTAAAACAACCATTTTGAAAACAATGAAACTCTTGGGAGTATGAACCTTCAACCAGCATAGTCGAATCAGGGGAGAATATTGCAAAGAAAAGATAACTTGATCTTGTTCAAAAGCCTTGTCAAGACCATGAGGACCTGATATTACCATTAATAAAAGTGCCTCAACTATCCAACAAGTATCTGAATAGTGAAATGGTGGATCATAAAGAACAATGGGCTTAACAAGATCAACTATTGTAAAACAACCAACATCAAAGGTATCAATCGGAAAATGATTAGTTGAGTGATATTTTTTAGCTATTGTTATGATCAGGTTGGTGGATTGGCATATAAGATCCTTGATTGGCTCCCTTTGCATATGATTACATACTAGACCAACAATATGAGAGCATGGGGAATTAAAAACAATTGTCAGCCTCGTAAATCGAAGAAACCAATTAGGATACTATTGTAGCGGTTACAACAACCCTCCAAAATTTTACCTATGCTTCGATTTTGGAGCCTTACTTTTAAACCACAACAGCTCATCTTGCACTAATCTAAGTATTCATGTTTCGAATGAGCCTTATCATTTTAATTTTGGCTTGTGTTTTTTCAATTAATTTATTTTCTAACCCACAAGATGATCTCCTAACTTGTTCCCTTAACAATTTTGTGCTTGCCTCAAATAATTGAGCAGTTATTAAGTGCAACTAGCCTTGTTGTTAGGAATTCCACAACCCTAACCTCCAATGGTCCTTGAGCTCTGGAAATGCATATTCATGGAGGGGCATCCCAACACTGAGCCTAGAAATTGTGCAGACCCCACTGTGCTCAGAATTATGCAGTGCATGAGCCGAAGAGTTGCCCAATCCTTCCCAGAACTGTGCAATCTTCTCGAGAAATGCATGTCATTTTTTCCCAAAAAAGAAAAAGAAAAAAAAAGAAAAAATCATCCCTAAAAATAAGGATCTATTTTTAGTAACCCAAAGGAGGCACTTGCATTGTTTTTAGAAATTGTTTCCAAGTGCTTCTTTTTCCTTGATTTTAGGCATTTGTGTCATAAACCCTAACTCGAAAAATATATTTAATTGACACTGCTAGATCTTATTTTCACACTCAATCTTGGAGCTTTAGCATTCCAAAAGGAGATCAAGGACCCTTTGGTGTGATTTTCGTCACTTTTTTGGTTGAGTTTTGCTTTTCTCGTCTTTTGCCTCTTTTTCTGTCACTTTTTGTTGTTTAGCTTGTGAGAGTGTTGTTTCAATTGTTTCTTTGCACAATTGCTGGAAATTTTAACTTGTTTCATCTTGTAGAAGTGTTGTTTCAAGTTATAGATTGTGTTTCCCAAGTGTCGCATGAGTTTTCCTGTTTTTGCACCAATGGTCACCATTGCTGCGACTCCCTTCACGTACTTCACTTTCCTTCAGTTTAATCAATTGTTGCAGTTGTTTCACATGCATGCATTAACACTTAGTCAGATATGCACTCAAAATCACACCATCTTTCAGATCTACTTGTTTTTCACACTCCACTTGGGTAGATCTGGGTCCCCTTGCCCGAATTTCACTGTGCACAACTAGATCTACACAATTTAGAGACTCAAGCCTCTTGCTTGGATTCTGGAATTGCACAAAGCCTAGCCTAGGTTGGCTCCAAATGTGCACATCACAGTTTTGGGACCCAATCTCCCATATTGGCTAATGAGACTATGCAATGTGCATTCTCTCCCAAGTCATGACCCAAACTAAACTGCGCATTATATAGTTCCATACATCAATCTCCCACACTGATTGTTGGGACTACGCAATGCGTAGTTTAGAAAGTCAGTCAGTCACCCTTTTCAGTCAAGCTATCCTTCCCATCATGAGCCTATCTTGCTTCTTGATCTTCTCTCTAAGATGTTTTCCTTTTAGGTGACATTTTATTTCCATGAGTGTCGGCTCTATCCCATAGGTACAACAGTTATTGAGCATCTCTCTAGCAGTTACAACTAATAGCTAAGAGAAGTACTGGGGAAGCAATTGAGTAGATATTAGTTGATCTACTCATATATGCAACTCAATTTTTCATTGAGAAGGGAACAACACTAACATGGCAATAGATCAAAGACACTTTTGCACAGGACTTCAAGGCATATTTAGAGGATTGCCAAGTTTATCTTAGCATCCAGTGGTCAGGGTTATACAAGGTTTCATGCAGGTACCCTACCTTCCCATTTGCACACATCATCAACTAGATTGTCTCACATATGGATGATAAGAGTATGACATTGAACAGTGTCAGTGAGAGAGAGCTTTCCACCTTCATGGTAGAGAACTTTCAGCAGATGTATCACTTTCCTGAGCCGATGAAGTGCATGGACTCACTTTTCTATGCCACCCATAGTTATGTGAACACGAGAGACATTGTTAAGCCTTAAGTGAAAGAGCTGTCAAAGTTTAAATAGATACGCACCCATGTCTACAAGACCAAGTCCCTTAGGAAGGCTTACTAGTTCTTGATCATCTTTGCCTACATAATATATGGTCAAGAGAACACATAAACATTTCCTGAAGGGTGGGTAGTCTTACTAGACTAGTTGGTGAATGATGGGAGGCCATTCAACTGGTTCGATTTGTTATCTCATCATTTGAATTCCCATGTGGCTAAGGCTCAGAATCCACCCAAGAATGAGAAAGAAATATTTTACATGTTTGCATACTTACTAGATGAAATTTGTGCCCAACAGTAGTTCCCTTGCATGAGATGGACATGGAAACCAAAAGAGACCGTCGTCAACATCTATTGCAAGTTTCTTTCCACCCGCATCTATCGAGGAGTGATGGCAAGGCTAACTAACCATTTTATCATCTCGTTGTACAAGCTTATATTTACGTAGGATCCACCTTGCATGTCCTGAGAAGCAATGGAGGCGATAGTAAACATTGTAGATTGGTATTCCTTACCAGGTGCCACCTTCATCAGAGTGTTTGGCGGAGAGAAGCCTCCACATGGTCTACCAATATATGCCACTAACAAATTGATCATGCAAGAAGTTTCATACCACCTTGCTATAGAAAGCGCCATGGCCCGCTCTTCCTTTTCGGATCAGATTATACAAGATTAAGAGAATGAAATATTCAAATGTTGAGGTTAAGGACATAGTGAAATTCGAGTTCATCACCAAAAATTTTAATCTGTATGATCACCATGGTATTTTCAAGGATCACTGTATGTGATTTTACTTTCTGTGGATCCACATGACATTTCATTAACTAGAGGAGGATCCTTGGAGGTACTACTACAATGCCTCTAGACTCAATGAGCTAGCTAGTATAGAAAAAACTTGGAAAGTTTCTCTACAAACAGAAGAAGGTCCGGAAGCAACATCAACATCAATAGAAGGCAATAATCTAGTTCAATACAAGGGGAAGAGGAAGGGTGTTGAGAATATAGAGGGAGATAAAAGTTGCAAGATGAAGGCAAATCCTATCCTGGAGAAGGAAGCTTTGGCAGCGGAAGTAAATATGGAGTAGTGGATGAAGAGAGAAGAGTGAAGGAAGAGACAAAAGTAAGGTTGCAGGAAGTAGAACTGAAGTTGCAAGAGAAAGAGAAGAAGTTGAAAGAAGAACGGGAGTTAAGGAGGAGAGAAAGAGAAGAGAAGAAGAAGCAGGAAGAAGAACAAAGGCAAGGTGTGATGACAAAGAAAATAATGTCAATATAGGTTGATGAGATGGAACAACTAGCAGTTGAAGAAGAGGGTGAGAAGATGCAAGATCGGGAGCTTGCTCAACATATTGAGAAAATGATTTAAGTGATAGAAATGGAGTCGAAACAGGAGCCACAAAATGAAGACATTGACCTAATGTCGAGATCACAACAGGTCACCCTGAGTCTCCACCACTTCCAGTGTCAAAACCAACCCGAAACAAGCAAGGTGAATGTTTTTTTAGACCTCCCTAGCCCGTTCATGGCTCTTTGGGGAAGTCTAATCAAGAACTCCTTCCTCCAACTCCTCGTCCAACTCCTCCTCTCTCTGTTGGTTGAAGACTCCTAATCCAATTCCTCGTCAATCAACTCAATCAAAAAAGGCACATCAACTGGGTGTAAAGTATATAAGCATTGAAGTATAAATAAAATCACAAAATTATATGGTCGAAGCATCCACCCCACCAGTATGAGGTCATTCCATGCATCTTGCCTCGCCCCCAGCCACCTACACATCCATCTATCTAGCATTCTAAATAATCCTCCCGCCAGCCATCCATCCATATTTTCATCCATCCCCATCTTTAGGTTCTCCCGGCCTCAATTTATTTAGCTCAACCATCCCTCGGTTCTTCTCCCAGCAAACATAAAGGCATTGAACCTTGATGTTTTTCTCCTTGATGATGATCTGATCATGGATGTGTACAATCTATCATTTGGCAAGTTACAAAAGAATATTGTACAAGCGTGAAGGAATCACTTTCCGTATGATCACACATCACCTACATTCATTAAGGAAAGGGTCATAGTGTTAGACACTAGGAAGCATCCAACAACCATTTCCCAAGACAACTTGTCCTATGCAGGAGCAACAAGATCAAATGTTCAATATCTGATGACTGAGAATGAAAAACCAGCAAAGAACTTGCAGGTTGCCATGCAAGAGGCTAAAAAAATCAGAGCATCAATTCAAAATGTATTTTCCGCTTTGGGGGTGATTAAGACAATGATATTGGCTGAAGTATCAACACTTGGTGATACCATGCAAAAGCTCTATGATGGATTTGTCACTATGCATAAAGTCATTGTCTATGTCCATGGCCTACAACAACGAATCAAAGAGTTTGTTCAAACTCTCAAGAACATACATGTTTCCATCGCCCATGTACAAGAGTTGAAAATGAAGTACAAAGGGGTCTCACCTGACTTAGAAAAGAAGATGAAGCCACAAGCAGAGATGGAGAAAGTAAAGGTCTAAATGTTGATCCAGAACTACAAGTAACTTTCCTCATTCATCGGAAGCATTGAAGCCTCATATGTTTGGCTGTACAATAGTTTGGATGTCTTGGTGAGAAAGCATTGAATCCCATCAATCGGTTCCCTCATCAATGCTAAATCCAAGAACCAAGTTCGGCTAGAGATCGATTAGTACTTGGAGTAGCTAAGATGAGAGACCACTAGGGAAGACTTGGAATTGAATTCACACAACATGCATAAGTACATCGGTGGCCTTGTCAAGGTCAATACCATGTTGCTCATGCTTCAAAATTAGTTGGATGCAAGTTCCAAGACCATATACCCAGATACCATGGAGGCAAGAGTTCGCTTCCAGAAAGACACCATCAAACAGTTTGGGGACACATCACACAGTACCAAGCTTGGCACTGATATGTGACCGAGAAGCATCAAATGGATGTTGTTGAGCTGGACTTTTCCCAAACTCTAAAATCATAGTGTTGTGTTTTGTTAGGCTGTCTCTAGTCTGTTTTGTCTTATATGGGTAGATGTGGGAAATGTAATATTATTTGTAAATATGTTGCAAGTGAAATTCCAAGTGTCAATATTGGAATATGCAAAGTCATAATGTAATGTAATGTGTCATTTAGTGAAGAAGTTAAAGATTCATGAGGGAAGTCAAAGAGTCGCAAAGGGGAATGTCAAGGGTCACCCCACCCTTTGTTATAAATAGAATGCCATAACTCATAGAAAGGGATTTTTGGAGCCAAGCTTTGGCTAGGATAAGGCTTAGAGAAGGTTTGGGAGTATTGTGAAGAGCCTTAGCTTATCCATAGCATAAAGCAAGTATACTTCTTTCGATGAGCAGGTGTTCTTGATTGTAATATTCCATTATTTGAGATAGTGGTCGTCAATGGTGTATGTATGGATGGAACTTTCAATTTTAATAATAAAACTAGAGTCATCACACTTTCATGCATATGTTGTTAACGTAGTAGGATTATTCTTGTTGCATTGGCAATGTATGTTATTTAGCTTATGCATATGCTTATGAACTAAATTGTATGCATTTGTACGAATCTTCTTGAATGTGTGTTGTTGGATTAAATCATCACTTTAACTTGTGGACTATTTTGCATTTTATCTTTTGATGTATCTCCGCTCATGTGATCCTTTCAAGCTGCATACTATTACAGGCTTTTAAGGGGCACACTTCCTTTTCCCCTCAGTTTGTTAGAACCTTCATGCATCACACTTAACTCTCCATAGGTTCACACACTTTTTCTCACCCAAAGTTATCATATTTTTCTCTATGCACTATTGTGGTCAAGGAATTACACTACCACCCACTATTGGGACTCCATATTGGGGAGATCCCGTGAATGTTGTTAGGTACAACAACATCAACATTTATGGTGCTAGAAGGAGGGCTAGATGAAAAGTTGAGCCCTTGAAGTCTATTTTAAATTTCTACACATATCTCATTACTTCTTTCCAAATCAAAAGTCTAACATGTTTTCTAACTCTGCATGGTTTGAAGTGTCAATGAGCATTTTAGATGTCTTGTCCAGATTTAAGTTTAACCGCGAGGGTGGAATAACCTTTCTCAGGAACACAATTTATTTCATTTTTTTTCTGTGACAGGCATGATGTCCTGTCTAATGATATTTCATGTGGGTTGTTCACTTTCACATTCTAAGGGTGCACAAAGCAATGGTTTCACACATTTCCCACAACCTCTATACAATCTTTTGACCAATTCTTTAGAGAATTATGTCATGCCTTTGTTCTTTATGAATGTAAATCCCTTAATAGAAAATTCTGAAAATGCGAAAATCACTTGGTGAATTACTTCAAGATTTTCACGATCATTTTCTTCAATATTGTTTTGAATTTCCTGAAAACGAAGTTGACTAGGAGTTCTTAGTTGAAATATTTCAATATCTTGTTCATGTTTCTAAGAATCCACATGAGTTAGAATCTTTCAAACCTCTCCCATCATACCTCGGTATTAGAACTTCTAAATTTCAGATATACAAGGTCGTTGTCCCAAGTGACCCTTTGTCCCCTTCCCATCAAACAACTCTAGCTCCGCAGGTCGAGGTGGAAGAGGTTAACCATCCACTTGTTGATCTATCTCCATCTCCTCTAACCCCACCTTCTCAAGATTTATGTGTGGATTTGGATTGTAACTCTGATGGTTTTCATGTGGTGTTATTTGCTCATCCTCCATCCTTTCGTCTCTTTGATCCTCTATATTTTGGTGTTTTGTGTTCATCCGTCTTGGATCTCACTTGTGATGTTCACGAGGATCAAGTTCTAGATGGAGTTGGTGTTGAAAAACCAACCTATGATATCATTTTAGATGAGTATGTGTGGGAGTCCGAACAAGAATCTGCGATGAATGATGACCTCCTGCTGTCTGCACCTTGTCCGCTTTATACTGACATCTTCCACGATTCTGTCAGTTCTATTCCATCTAGTGGAAATTCATTTCTGCATGTTTCTATTTCTGATCATTCGGAGAACATGTGGAATGCAAATTTTTCATTTAAATGGGGAGAGGACAAATTTGTCTTCCTTAATCCTCTCAATCTCTCATCTTACCTTTCCAGAGACATAGAGGGTGAAATTTCTCGTTTTTCATCATCCCCACTGTATGATTCATTAGATCATGAGGATTCCTCTGTCCATCATCTTGAACTTTGTAACCATGGTTGTTGTGACCTTTTCAATCATTCATTTGATCATGATTCTGATTTGTCCGCTGTTGATCTTTCTAAGCCACAACCTTTGATGATCCATCTTCTGATGAATTGGGAACTCCTCAAGTTGTCGAGGCACTTCAACCTGAGCTAATGGTTATGTCAAGTTCTCGTAGTCTTGAGTTCAGTTAAACCTTGGATAATTTTTTTTTTTAATCTATCCAGGCTCCTCTTCACTATGTTATTTACATTGAAAATCAATCTATTTCATAGTTTTCACATCCTCCACCGGAAGCACACAGTCCCATTGCTTAAGCAATGGAGGAGTTGTATGTAGCAAGGACTATTGCAAAACATAAGTTTTCTTCTTTATTTATGTTTACTCATTTTTCAAGTTCAAAGGTGTTCAAATGCTTTTCTTCCACTCATAATGTGCTAGGACACCATGACACATCAGCAAAGTGCTTTCATGTGCTTTCTTTTTTTATGTTTTTTGTGGATGCATTCAAGCTTCGAGCGTATTGGTTTGCATTGTTTTATCTTTCTTATCTGTTGGTTTACTTGTATATCTTTCTTGTCGATCATGCTCTCACCTTCTTGGGCCAACCTTTGTGTCGATGGCTACATTAAAAGTACCACTTTACATGAGTTGGCCTATGTTCTTCTTAGTTTAGGAGTAGGAGTAGTTTTTATTTTCTTGTTTGTTTCTTGATTTTCTTCACCTTTTTTTTGCTTCTTACCGCTTCTTTCATTTGTTTGTTTTATTTTTACACCTATAGGTTAGTTTTCGCATGAAACCATGTTTGGCTTCTTAGATAATCAGGGTGAAATCCAAAAGGAACTTGTACAACTATAAACACTTGGTTATCTGTCTATTCCCTCCCTTTATGTGAATCTTGCATTTCTTCTAGTCGATGATACCCTAATGGAAAATACATTCCTTTCGAAGAGAGTCATGGTGAAATCATGATTCTTGCACTCTTAATTAGTACCACCTACTCTATCGGTTTTCTATATTCGGTTAACCCTTGTCAACTCATTCAAGTAGAGTAAGGAGAGGGGGAAATCCTTAACAAGTATGTTAGAGGTATATATAAATATCCTTCATTGAAAGGACAACGTCTTCTACTCTCAATAAGTTAGGATCCTTCTTCGGCCTCATGAAATAAATAAGTGCCTATGCACAATTATTTGAAAATGGAAAGGAAAAAATGAAAAAAAAATTAAAGGGTGAAAGAAGATAAAGCATTCCTGCAAAGAGAGGTGAAGCTAGTAACTCTGCCGAGGTATTGTCTAAGCTCGCTAGTAGTGGAGAAATGCTTGTGCTCTTGAAGGGACTATGCCAAGGTAATGTACAGGCCTGTTGGAAGTAGAGCAACAACATAGATGAAACTAAAACTCTAGCAGACTATTTTACCTTTGCATCTATATACCCCTAATCCCCAATCAAAACAAATCAATTTGACTTGGCTTGGTATGTGTGCTTTCGATAAAGAGAATGTTAGGGGCTATATATTTAACTAAAGCTAAGTGAAGAAGTTATGATAATTTAAGAACTAAGAAATATTTCTGGAAGAGTTAGACTTGCTTTGCACGAGACAATGTCCATACAGAGAGCTGGAGTTCTACAAGTGTGTTGCCAATGTTGTAGCAGCTAGAAAAACCCTCCAAAATATTTCCTATGCTTCGATTTTGGAGCCCTCTAAACCAAAACAACTCATCTTTCAATGATCTAGGTATTCATGCTTTGATTGATGTTGGGCACAGCCCAAATTGTCCAAAAATTGGGCAAGAAATCCGAGTTTTGTGGAGCACGCAGTAGAAAAGATGTCACAGAGTACGAAATGGACCACACAGTAGAGCAGTGGAACACAAAAAAGTAACTACACAGCATAGGGGCTTCACGGTGAAGCCCCTCCATTTTTGTAAAAAGTATAAAATATTGTAAAATTTGATGGTTTTGGACCCGTCTCTTGTATTTTGGAAACCATGGTATCAGGTCCATGGTAATGTAGCGATGTAATCCCTCAATGTAATAGTATATATATAGGGATCAATAATAAATAAGAGGATCATCTTAGGATCATATCATGTATTGAATGGTTGAATATTTGTGACTGGGTCATGTGGTGAAGGAAAGGCTTTGAAACTGAGGGAACATAGGCCTAACTCAGCAGCTAAGTGCGTAGATGACTTGCAGTTGAGTCCACGGGTCAAGAACTGTTTGTTGTACAAAGTCTATATTACAAGCAATAGTTCTTGTGGATTTAGTCCCACATTGGGATGTGTTATCCTCTACAATATCCCAAGGCTGAGAAGGGAGATCGAAGGAGGTAACCTCAAACCACTTGAGTTTAGCAGCTAGACCTGCTAAACTAGAGAGAAATCTCTCTATGATTTCACAACCAATGAACACTAGAATGGGAAAAGATTTTAGGCTAGATATGCTAGGCTTAGGTAGGGTTTTGAGATTTTATTTTTTGATGCTAGATTAGGGATGAAAACTAGGTAGCTAGGTCAAAGGATCAAAGGGTTATATCATCAAAGATATAGAGGAGCAAGGTAGCAATGCTTTTGTGATGGTTTTAAGGTTTGTCGGTGTAGTGTAGTGTTTGAAAGAAGAAAAATGTCTTAATGAGCATGTGCACCATGAATTAATTAAGTAAGAAGGAAAGTTACACAAAATGATATTCCCATCAAAACTGAGCTTTAATGAAAGAATTTTGTTAATAACCTTTAAGGAAAATCACTGAAGAAATAAGATATGGAAATGAGAGATGTATATAATTCATAAAAACTATAAAAGAGAAAATACTTTATCAAAAACTCACTACACATGAATTCCTAGATAATAGCTACAAACTACTCCTTTGATTTCCTGGAAAAAAATAAAAAATTAAAAAAAAAATAAAATAAAAAAAATTGAAATACATGCTACAAGTGTTCTCACCTCTGATGTCCAATGTTGATTCTGACTGAAAAATACATACATATAGACAGAAAAAACTCTCGACTCTTAGGGGTCGAATCCCTCAATGTAGCATCAGTTACATGAAATTCTCAACCAAAACCCTAAAGACTAGGGAAGTTCAAACAAACTCTCCATTTAGAAAAACGGATACATTTGACCTTAAGCCACCATTTATGATGATGAATATAGCTCAAAATGACTCTACCAAGGAATATTTACCATTAATTACAGAAAAAAAAACATCAAGCTAGATAAATTACATCACAAGACCAAGATCTGCAAAAGAAAAACTCGAAAATTGGCCTCACAGGCAAAAGCGCAGCGCCTTCTGCAAAAGCACAACACCTTTTGCAAAAGCGCTACACCATCTCCCAGGTCACTTTTGAAGGCCTTCCACTACTCCGAATTGAGCTCTTGATGACTCATTGGAAATATGTGGATGTCTAGTTGTCATGAGACTCCTCAAGAAAGTAAAATGGACACTCCATGATAGAGCAAAATGCATTCTCCCAAGACTACTCCCAAAAGCACAGTGCCCAGTCTAGAATAGTGGTAGAAAGTGACTTTTTGACTTGTTTTTGAGCATTTTATCTCAACCAGTTTGTTGAAAAGGTGACCAAGGTGGATAGATGATATTTGTAGGTGATTATCTCTCCATACATTTAGAATTTTTTTCATTTGGAGGTCTGAGGAGTTTTTGCCATTGTGTCAAAATGTCTAGGTTTTAGGCAAAAATAGGGCTTCAAAGATGGAGCGATATCTCTCTAACCATAAGGAATTTTTGAAAACTGAGAGAGGTTTTTGTAGATAAGGATGTTTTGAAGAAAATATGTCTTATTGTTTTGAAATTCATTTTAATTTTCTCATAATCCGTGCCACCAAATCATGACTAAAACAGGAAATTAACTTGAAAAGTTTTGATTTTCTTACACAAGTCTCCAAGAAAGTTTCATATCTCATAATACATGATACCTATGTAAAACCTAAAGGTGATTTTATTTACTTGATATATTATTTATAAAAAACTCTTTCAATTTTGTAAATTTCATCTCCATTTGGTCAGAAACATATTTTGAAGCAAAATTGTCCTTATGTGGAGCAAATGATTTTTTTAATGTTCCTTTGACCTAGTAGAGGAGATGGCTCACCCTCTTAATATTTATGCCTCTTGAGACATATTTTACTTGGAATCCTTTATTATTCCTTTGATCATTGGTTGTGGTCTCTGAATCCATTGTGAAACCCTATCTCACTAGGAAGGGAAATTAGGGTTTAGTTTAGGAAAACAAGGGTTTTGGGGCAGTTTTAGGAATGGAGGGAGATGAAGGGTTTTGAGGGTGTATAAATTCTTGGGAAAATTTATAGGGGTAGGGATAAATTTTAGGGAGTGTCGGGAGGTGTAATTTTAGGGAATGAGGGGAAGGGGTCCAAAATGTTAAAACACAATCCTAGCCTAGGAAAGTGTAGTTTAGGCTAGCGTTTGCAGGAAAATGATGAAATGGAGGGATAGGAATGAGGGGAAGTGTTTAGGAAGGTTTATAACAGGTGGAGGAAGGTGATTGAGCTATACAATTAAGGATTTTATCGACAATTTATCAATGAGATTATGAAACTGAGCAAATGCAACCAAAACCCTAGAAGAGGGAATTTATCCTTCCAAGCATGCACTGAAGTGAAACAAGTAATAAGATGACTCACTTACTTGAAAATGATAGTTTGGAACCTGAAATTGATGAAGAAACCTTCTATAATGATGATTTTGATGGTGAAATGACCAATTTTCATGATTTTAACCCTATGACCTAATGATGACATAACATGGAAACATGAGTTGAATGATGACCATGATGACTATGGGACTCTTTCAACAATGAATGATCTGACCATGATGATTTCCATTGACCATGGGGGTGAAAGGAGTAGTAATAACCTAACTGACCTAACCAGTGACCAAATTTGTATTTGAGGACCTAGTAAAACATAAAAATTTGACCTAGGACCCTAACAAAAAACTTTGTAAGAACATATTTGATCATTGATGACTGATAAGACTAACAGACACTAACAGGATGAACCACAGTAAAATCTATGTCCCATTTGTTGATTTGATTATTATATGCACTTTATTTTAGTACTCTGAAGTTTATGGATGTTTATGTTATGTTTAAATGAAGAATGCTATTCTGTGAAGTAATAAATAAGTGCGAAGTAGTTGATGTATGAAAACTAATTTATAAGAATTAAAGAAAAAAAATACAAAAGTGCCACATTAGAACATCCCTCAAGCCGCAGAAACCTGGTTCAAAAACCTCCCATAGCCACTTTGGGTGAGACTTCGACCTACTTACAGGTCATTGCTAAGGGGGCTAGTGATTGAGGGTTTTGCTGGTGCGCAACAAAGTTTGAACCTGGGTCAGCACAACCTAAGCCAAAAAATGGTTCCATTTCCAGGACCGAGATCTATTTGAGGGATGTTTATGTCGCATCCACCAAAGAAGTAAATTCAAGATTGGGTAGAACAGAAGGAACGAGAATTTGCAAAACAAGAAAATAGAATCCCTCGTTTGTCAACTAGGATGTGGTTGGAGAAGTGTATTTTTGAAGATCAAAACGAAATATTCTTCGGCTCGTTCCATGTGGAGCTATATGAGTGGATATCAAGGTTGACTGAAAAAAAATATTGTTTTATGATGAAACTAAGGAGTGGAATCCTAAACTAATACAACAACTCAATAACACTGACATCAGTATCTCAAGATATGTTGACTTGTGGATTGACAACATCTTGGGAGGATTCATTAATGAGTTTGTGGTAGATTCGAGTGTGTCCTATAGTTAATCATAATGGAAGTTTTTCAAAGGACCATGCGGTAAGTTCTTTAAATCTCTAAAACTTTGGATTAAGATGCTTTTGTGCAAAAAGGGAATTTTATGAATATAGTCAAACTACTAGTTACTTATGTTTGGGAGAAGATCTAAAGAAGAAATTGGAACAAAGCGAAGTGGAAAAAGATATAGAATAGACACTAGGAAGAGATCCCATGGCTAAGATCCAAATAATTTTATAGAAGCTGACTATAGCCCCCTGTTAAGTGAGTCTGAAAATGAATAAAACTGACCTGAAGGAACTCCACAGTATTCACCCTTCCACCCTGAAAGTTTGCCGAAACCATAATCATGTAGTAATCAGGGTGCTTTTTGTCTTCTCCATCCCCCTACTCCCCTACCCACTCCCTGCCCCTCCGACTCCAATAAAAACTATGGCCGATGATATTAAGCTACCTGTCTTTAAAGGGACTAGATCAGAGGATCTAGAGAAATTCTAGTTTTTATGCAAAGCAGTATGGATAGCGAAGTACGTCCATGACAAAACTATAAATAAAGAACATATTTTCACAACATTCTGAGATAGAGCACTGACATGTTACATGAATTATTCAAGAAATTAGATCAACTCATTTACATACATCATAATAGTGGTGGTAAAAGAATTTAAGACGAAGTCTGAGTTGCAATGCATCATAGAGATAAAAGGAATTAAACAAAAGCCTATTAAGTCCATGTGGGAATTTTACCAAATATTCAAGATATTATTGGATCAAGTGAGCTTTGAAATAGCTTCGTAACAACATAAATAATGGTTCATAGTTGCGTTGCTTCTACACATAGGATATCCTTTGTCACAACATAAGATAGAAACTCAAGCCGAAGCTTTAGAACTTTCAATGAAATTAGAATCTTCACCTATAGGGGATACCAATGCAGGTATCCAGAAGAGCCTGAGTCAGCTAGAAAACTTGACTTTGCAGGTACAAGATATGAAGAAAAGTAAGGAAGTTCGCGAAGAAGTGTGGTGTACAAAGCGTAAATCAGAAGGCCACTCTAAAGAATGATGTCATCTCTTCAAAAATTATATGGATAGTGGAGCATCTAATCCTTTGAATCTTGCATCCAGCTTATGGTGCGAGATATGTAAAACTAGAGGCGAACATCATGCAGAAGATTGCTACCTATTGCAGAAGTATGTCCAGATTCCAAGAAACCTATATTGCAAATTCCGCAAATCATTAGGGCATGATGAGAACAAATTTTGAGCTTATGAATTAATGATGGTGCGAAGTAATGATGCCTATAGAATGCAAGATAAAGAACATGGACATGAGTAACATGGATAATATAGTGATCAAGGTGGTTATCAAGGTCGAGGTCAAGGTATTGGTTGAGGTGGTGGATCTAGTTGAGGTCGTGGACAGATTATTTGTTACAACTATGGTTAGGAAGGTCAATTTGCAAGAGATTGCCATAATCCTACTATGACATGTAAGTATTGAAAATAATTTGATCATGTAATTGAGGAGTGTCTGGTACTTATGGAAAAAATGCAAGAAAATAAAATAAATAGTCGACGTAGAACATTCAGATGATGACTGCGAAACCAAGGACCGATGAACCTTGCATTAATATTGTAACAAGGAGTGGAGCTGCGACTGGAAAGGATAAAATAGACAAAAAATAGGAAGTTGAATCTACATGGGTTAGAAATAATACTGAAAAGGGCCTTGTGTTTGATATTCAAAAGAAAAAATAAGTCTTTATGGAAGTGAATCGCAACTTTATGGATGCAGGAGCTTTGAAATCTAGCGCATAGCAGAATTCGATGAATAGTTGCATTGTATCATCTTTGGCACAAAGCCAAGCTCTAACAATATAGGAACAAGATGCATCATATAAGGTATATACATTAAGATCTTTCCTTCAAAATTGTATGAAATTGTTGTGAAATCAAAGAGCTATAGGACTTCAGGAATCGATAAACTCCTACACATGTAAAGAAGTACTGGAGTGAGATGAGTGAAGTTAACAATTTACTTAGACATAAGAGAACTATAAATAAAATGAGGTTTAGTGCACAAATAGGAGAATACGACATGGACCAAGTTATTTTCGATTTGGGATCTGGAGCTAATTTCCTAACAAAGAAAACATGGGATTTAATGGGTAAACAGAAGTTGCAATGATCACTTATTCAGCTAAGAATGGTGAGTCAACAAAAGGTTGTTCCTCTAGGAAGATTATCATGCATTATAGTGGACATTGAAGGGGTGCACACTACCATTGATTTTGAAGTAATAGAAATTGTGGATGACAATAACCCCTACCCTGCATTACTTGGATTGGATTGGGCATTTTTCAACATGGCTATAATCAACTTAAAGAAGAGGAAAATGACATTTGAAAGCAAAAATATGAGAGCCATCGTTCCTTGGATCCATCAGAAGGAGTAAGGTATATAGAACCAGTTAAAGTGGAATACAATGTAGTTGATATAGATAACATCTATCAGATGATTGCAAAAGAACAATATTGTGTTAACCCTACTAAAGGAAAGTTGAGTTGGGAGCATGACAGTTCATGTGCTTCATATTCAGAAGAATAACTAGAAAATTAGAAAAACAGATTACATGAAGTATCTTCAAGGTGATGTGCAAAACTTAATAAAGCATTTCATTGTATGAAAGATGAGGTATGTGATTTATATTTTTATGATGGTTTTGGTGATATAAATACTTTTCTTTAAGAATATGAAGAACAGGTACCATAGTGTCAAATATTTTTAGCCCTGGATATAGCCCTAAGAGCTACTCCTGCTAGATGGTGGGGTACACATAAGAGGAATATAGGAACTTGGCAACAATGCTGAAGTTTGATATGGATAAGGTTTGGTTAGGTAGAAATAGAGTTGGAAGATAAATATGATGGTCAAACTGATCGTAGAAAGCACATCTAGCTCTGCATAATAGTATGGAAGGAGATTCCACGAGAAGAATGACTGCATGAGTTCATCCATACATTAGAGACAATTCCTCAAAATGGGTACTTGGAAACATAAATTCGACATGGTACTACGAACTAGACAGAGATGGTTGATGGGTTTATACTTACATTTAGCTTTGAATATGATTGTCCATGTATAGATTCAACCCTTCAGATAGTTAAAAAGAAGCTTTTTGAGAATACAATTCCACTCACTTGGCAGCCTGATTGGGCTGCGCAATTGCAAAATGTACTAAGATTCTACAACATCACTGTAGAAGAAGATGAAGACCCTCACAAAATTGACATAGAAGAATCTGAAGGTTACTATGAAGTGAATGGACCTGAGTTAGAAATGCCTGATATAACAAAGCCATAGAAGATAAAGAAGGTGAATATAGGATCAGAAGAGGAGCAAAAGTTTGCAACTATAGGAGATTATTGAGATGAAGAAATAATTGGCAAAGCAACAGATCTTCTGCATGGATACCAAGAGTTATTCCCCACTAAGTACCTAGTTATGAAGGGCATAGTAGGCTATTTAGGATTTATGAAGATTCCTCTAAAGCCTAATGTGAATCTAGGTAAGCAAAGGCCTTATAGACTGAATCCAAAGTACAAATAAAAAGTGAAGAAAGAACTTGACAAAATGATAACAACTGGGATCATTGAACCTATGGAAGAGGCAGAGTGGGTAAGTCCTATGGTGGTACAAGAAAAGAAAACACAATGAGAAATCAGGATTTTTGTTGATTTAAGGAAGTTAAACAATGCATGTCTACATGACCCATTCCCTACTCCTTTCACTGATGAAGTATTGGATAATGTAGGAGGTCAGGAAGCCTATTCTTTTACTGATGGATTTTCAGGATACCATCATATTAGAATTTCACTAGAAGATCAATATAAGACCACCTTCACTATAGAATGGGGTTCATATTAGTATACAATGATGCCTTTTGGATTGAATAATTCCCTTGCCATATTTTCAAGAGTGGTGGTTGCAACTTTCAAAGAATATATTCACAATTTTTTAGAAGAATACTTCAATGATTGGATAGTACTTGGGTTATTGAAGAAACATGTTGTGAGCTTAAGACTAATGCTCGACACATGTAGGTAGTATCAAATTTCTATGCATATCAAAATGTGCATATTTTATGTACCTTTTGGTATATTACTAGGACATATAGTTTGCAAGAAAGGATTGATGGTGGATCCTGTGAAGATTGCTATTATTGTGAATTTACCTCCACCAAAGACAGTGAGACAACTTTGCACCACATTAGGACATACAGGATATTACGGGAAGTTTATCAAGGGATATGCATAGATCACTGCACCTATGGAAAAATTGCTAAATAAATATGTAACATTCCCATGGAATGAAGAATTTCAAAAGAGCCTCAACAGACTAAAATAAAATATGGTAAATAATCCTATACTAGTATTCCCAGATTGGAATAAGTAATTTCATGTTCATGTGGATGCTTCATGCATAGCTTTAGGAGTATATTGGCACAACCTAGTGTAGGAGAAATTGATCACCCTATAACTTTTTCAAGTAGGAAAATGTCTAAAGCAGAGAAGAACTATACAACTACAGAAAGGGAAAGACTGGCTATGCTATAAACTTTACAAAAATTTAGACATTATTTGTTGGGATCACATTTCAATATGTTCATAGATCACTCTTCACTAAAGTATTTGGTTAATAAGTATGTTTTAGGAGGAAATATTTGAAGATGGTTATTATTGTTTCAGGAGTATGACTTTGGAGTTGTTGTTAAGCCAGGAAGACTAAATGTTGGACCTGATCATTTGTCAAGGTTAGAAACAGGAGAAGAACCAACAAATATAGAGGATAATCTTCCTTATGTGCAATTGTTTGAAATTAGGATTGCAGGTGATCACTTTGCTAATATTATTCAATTATTAACCACATGGATGGCCCCTTAACAATACACTACGTAACGAAAGAAAGAATTGGTGGTTAAGGCAACACATTTTTCACTAATAGTAGGACATTTGTATAAGATGGGACCAGATGAAATATTCCGCAGATATGTTCCTGAGAACGAAAGACAAATAATTTTAACAGAAGCTCATAGTGGTGCAACTGGTGGACATTATGCAGGAAAAGCCACTGCAAATAAAATTTTAAGACCGAGATTATGGTGGCCTACACTACACAAATATGTAGAGGAGTACTATCTACCTTTTGATATTTGTCAAAGAACAGGAAACTTCAAGAAGAGATGAAATGCCACTAGTGCCACAAGTAACACTGCAGGCTTTTCATAAATGGTCTATTGATTTTGTTGGACCTATCAATCCACCAAGAAAAAGGAATGGTGTGAGGTATATAATCACTGCGATTGATTATTTGACGAGGTGGGCTAAAGCACAAATAGTGAAGTATTGTAGCATAGACACTTGCGAAATTCATCTTTGAATACATACTGTCCAGATTTGGGTGTCCAAAGATATTGATGAGTGATCAAGGATCACATTTCTTGAATAAAGCCATTGAAACATTAACTGAGGAATTTCAATTTTACCACCAAAATAACACCCCTTATCATCCTTAGGAAAATGGAACTGTGGAAGCTTTCAATAAAATTTTGGAAAATGCACTGACCAAGGTATGCAATGTAAACATGAATGATTGGGACCTTAAGATTCTATCAATATTATGGGATTATAGGACTACATGCAAAAATTTGACAGGTCCGACACCATTTAGGTTGGTTTATGGGCAATAATTTGTGATGCCCACAGAATACATTGTCCCATTCCTAAGAATTGCATCTTTTACAAATATGGAAGATCCCGACATAATGGAAGAAAGGATGTGGCAGTTACTTGCTCTAGAAGAATACAGGTTTATAGCAGGATTTCAACAACAAGCTCAGAAATTCAAGAGACAAGGCTTGGCATGACAGGCACACTAAGAAAAAGAAGTTCCAAATAGGATACCTTGTTCTCCTTTACAACAATAATTTTATGAAATTCCTGGGGAAACTCAAAACACATTGGTTAGGCCCATATGTTATTAAATATACTACTAATGGAGGAGCAGCGCAATTAGCGAAGTTAAATGGAGAATTAATTCAGGGAAAAGTAAATGGAAGTAGGTTGAAGTTGTACAGGGAAAACCTCACCCCTAGAGGTTTTCCCTAAAGAAGAAAGAAGGAAAGTCTTAGTGTCACATGCAGTTGAAAGTGGACTCTGGACTATAAATTATGTTGCATAAAGAGCTTCAATGAAGAATGTACTTTGCTATAGTCAGGAATATGTCGAAGTTCGCAAGAAGCCACAACATAGGAAAAAGGTATGCTACAGTAGGGGACATGTCAAAGTTCACCGAAAAAGTATAAACATGACCATGAAAATGGAAAAGATAGGCGTCAAGCTGCATTTAAGACAACAGTTGGCAAAATTTAACAATAGATACACATTTAATGATGAAATATAAATAGAATCCGGTCAAAATCAAATTTAATGATGACGAACGAAGGCTGGAATTGTTAAAAATAACCAACTCTTTCTTAGATAAAAAACTTTACTGAATCAAGAGCACAAGTTATTAGTAGTGTGAAGACGTTGTAGGAGAGTCCATTGTCTATGTCGTCTAAGCGATCTTGGGAGGAGATTGTGTGGATTTTTCGTTAGAAGGGAATGTATGGAGTTATGGAGTCCGCACCAGCATTTGAAACACCTGAGGAGGAACACCCATAGTAGTAGAACCAACACCATAAAATCCACGAACATCACTGAGGTAGAAGTAACCCAAGGAAGTAAGAACGAAGAAAATGGAAGACAAGAAGCCTACCAAATTTGTGAAGCCTCAAAAGAAACCTCAGTAGGTTGACATTGAAGAAGAAGTGGAGGAAGGTGGCGCAACATTCATCTCACCTCTACCCTCATATATTCCACCAAGGAATCCAAACAATAACCTAGTAAAAGATGCCAAAGATGCAAAATATGGGACATTCACACCTCTATCACCGAAGGATGTACTGTTTGAAGGAGAGATTTTAGGAAACATTCCGCAGCTAAAATTCACAGACAATGATTTTAATGACCAGAAAAAGTACCCATAATTTGCACCAAACCAACACTTGCAGTAGGTTCACTACCCAGATAGTGGAGTGATGAGGTTGGAACCACAATGATTAACAATTGGGTTCGTGCAGTCAAGACTGCTCAACATGTTGAATGTGTCACACTTCGGTAGAATTTCATCAAACACATTGTGTGTTCACTAATTATTGGTATTAATACATGATGGACACATGTGGATGGGGAATAAGATCCCCATAGACAAAATCTTGATATGGATGATCACTAGATTATCATACCAAGGGCATAACCCCATAGAGGAGTTCATGGGAAAGGATTAGGACAACGTTGTGGTGGAGAATATGAAGAAGAAGTATGGGTTGGTTAAAGGAAATAGGGGCTACACCATAAACTCAATCAGCGATCAAGAAGTTCACTTCTCCACACATATTTTGGACAACAAAATCATGAGGAAGTGTCACACAAATGAATTTCCTGCATCAGTGGTGTCTTGAGCCACGCAATGTGCAAATGGAGTATAGTATAAATGGGCTACATATTTATGCAAGGAATTCCCGGAAGACTGCCACAAGGTCCGGGAAAAAGGTACATCTTTCCATTATTCCTAGTTAATATTGATAATTTTGTATGTTCGCTTGGAAGGACCCATTGAGTACGCAGTTTCCTCTGATAGAAGAAGATATATGTGAGGCTATGAAGTAAGCTTCATTGTGGCATACCACTCAACCATTGCACTCATAGGAAAACATAATCTTTTTCATACTATACCAGATGGATCTACATGTTATGAAACCATCTCACAAAAAGATAGAAAAGATAGATCAATGACTTCAAAATCAGCCTCTTCGAGGGGGAAACCTCCTTTACATTATACAAATAAACAATTATTGGATGATAAAAATGACAAGACCTCCTTTCTATATTTAGGAGTCTAAGTGGTCATAATATAATAAGAGCCGACATAACAATAATAATGTAAGGGAACCACAATAACAATAGGGGGCTTCTATGGGACACAATAATAACAATATGGGGACTACATGTGCATAACAATATAATAAGGGGGTTGCACTTATAACAATAAGGGGTTACACTAGTAGTATAGGACATAACATGCCCCTCTCCTTCAAAAAGTGTTGTCCTCAACACTTGAGTAGTTTTGGATGGTTTTGCATAAAATTCTCATCCTCCCACATGGAACCTTCAGTAGGTAAGTTCTTCCACTTGATGAGATACTTTGAAATTGATTGATTTCGTAGCTGTCGGGTTCTTTTTTCTGTGACTGCTTCAGGTTCCAATATGATTTTTCCTTCCTCATCACACTTGGTTTATCAACTCGATGCATCCATCATAAGAAAATTTGTCAGCCCCAGCGAACGTTGTTCCTAATTTTTAGTGTTCAATTGTTGAAGGTTCATCAAGTGGTGCTCAACTACAATCTTCTCCTTAATTTCTTCATCATTATTCACTCTTTGCGGGAATTTCATCGTGTGTTTCTCATAGTGATATGGTGGCTTCTTTAAATTCTGATCTGTGTGCCTTCATTCCTTTAGTTTGACCTTAGCGTGTAGTGTGCATACCAATCCTTTCTTCTTATCTAATTCCCTTTGCTCTGAACCTTCATTCAATCCTTCTGCTAAGTTTTGGTCCCCTCCCTCCCCTTCACTTTGAGGTGGTGAAGTCTCGTCTTCCCTCTTCGTGAATTTTGTGTGTCCAAGTGATGAGATCCCAACATCATCGTCCTCTCCTCACCCATTTGGTGATTAAGCTCCGAGTCACTCAGTTGCTACCACGGTGGATGGTCAGCTGTCCTCGCAGAGCAGATTAAATAGTTCGCCTTGCATTATGCCCCATCTCTCCTCCATCCAACATCCTCACGTCTCGCCCCCCATTTGTGTCCCTCTTTTTCCCTTTGATCCTTCCTCTTCCAATCCTAATCTTCCCTCCATTTTTAGTGATTGGTTGTTGGTTGATTTAGAGGTGTCAAAAATTGGGTTTCAAATTATTCCATGCCCCTTCACAATTCTTCTATATTTGATAATTATAATAACTATTTTTGTAATAATAATAAAATTGAATTCGATGATAATAATAATAATAATTATTATTATTATTATTTTAATAATAATAATAGTAATTATTTTAATAATTAAAATAAATAAATATTAGTATATTAATAATAAAATTTAATTTAATAATAATATTAATATCAATATTAATACTAATAATAATAATAATAATTGAACTTAATAGTAGTAGTAATAATAAGAACCATTATATTAATAAAATCTTGAATTTAATAATAATAATATTAATATTAATAGTAATAATCTTTCTTCTATTTCTTTAGAAAATATAACTAAGGAGAAAAAGGCTTCTTATTCAAGCAATAAGGTTGTTAATCTTTCCAATTTCTCTTTTGATTCCCATGTTTTTAGCCTTTTAGAAAAAGGTTTAAACTTTGTTGTAGCTCCCAGAAAAATTCCTGTGCATGATATTATTTGTGACATTGAATTTGGGATTAGAGATTTACTCGATTCCACTAAATATATTATTAGGTAGGATTGTGCGATTATCCTTAGAAAGGCTAAACCCCCTAAGAACAACCTTAGCAAGCCTGAGTTTGAAGCTCTTAAGGCCTCAAACAATAACAAGGACATAGTTGTTCTAAAAGTTGACAAATGGGGTGCGGATGTCATTCTTAACAAGGAGGATTATTGGAAAAAGATGTTAGATCACCTTTGCAATAGTGGAAGCTAAGAAAGCTTGTTAATAACCCCTAAAAAATATTTATAAAGCAGTTTCTCTAGCCATAAAATCTAGTAGCATTGTTAGCTCCCTTAGCAAGAAGCTTATCAAGAGCAATCCTCTCACTCCTAGGATCTATGGTCTCCCAAAGATCCATAAGAATGGGGTCCCCATTTGCCCCATTGTTAATACTATTGGAGGGCCGACTTATCTTTCAGCAAAATTTCTTGCTAATAATCTTAAACCTCTCGTTGGCCGAATTGAATCCTTTGTTAAAGATTCATCTTTGTTCGTTAACGAGTTAAAGGATTTTAGATTTGATCCTGATGATCAACTGGTGAGTCTTGATGTGGTCTCCTTATTCACTAATATCCTTATTAATGAGGCCATTGATGTCATGAATCGCATTATTGATCCTCATATTGCTTTTTTAGTTAAAATTTGTCTCACCTCTACTTTCTTTAGTTTCGAGGGTGAATTCTATGAGAAAACCTGCGGTGTGGCTATGTGTTCTCCCCTTTCCCTCATTGTGGCCAATCTCTTCATGGAGGACTTTGAATCCAAGGCCTTGTATTCTACTCTTTACCAACCCAAACTTTGGAAAAGGTTTGTGGATGACACTTGTGTTGTCTAGTCTCATGGTAAAGAAAAATTGGAATTGTTTTACCATCATCTTAATAATCAATCGAGTTACATAAAGTTCACCATCAAATTTGAAGTTGATGGTAGACTGCCTTTTCTTGACGTTCTTATCTCAAAGAAGGATGACGGTTCTTTCTCTCATCAAGTTTTTCGAAAGAAAACTCACATAGAGAAATATCTCCATGCCAGTTCCCACATTTTCCTACTCAAAATATAGGCATTCTCAACACCTTAGCCACTCAGACGTTACGAGTTTGTGACGAAAATCACCTTGAAGATGAAAAAACCCACCTCCTTAAAGTTTTTAATAAAAATGGTTATAGTAGGTCCCAAGGTCTTAGGGATTTTCTAAATGCTGAAAAAGGTCCTAAGAATAATATTGATCCCAAGGATTGGTCTTCTAGAGTTCATCTTCCTTTTATTCAAGAGACCACTGATAAAATCACAAGGATCTTGAAGAAGCATAAGATTCATTCTTCTTTTAGGCCCCTTAACACTATTCAAATTTATCTTCATTCTATTAAGGACCTAGTTAACCCCAAGGATGGGAAGGGTGTTTACATCATTCCCAGTTCATGTGGAACTCCTTATATTTGTGAGACCGTTCGATCAATAAAACAAAGGATTTGTGAACATTTTGCAGACATCAAGCATGGAAGGTCTCGCTCCTCTGCTTTAGCAGAGCATGCAAAAAAACCAATCATCACATCTACATTGAAGAGGTTAGGGTCATTGCTAGGATTAACCATTTTCATCATCGTAAATTTAGGGAGGCCTTAGAAATTGAAAAGAGACCTATTAATTTGAATAGAGATGATGGTTGGAGTATCAACAGATGCTGAATTCTCGCTCTTTCTTCCTAATTTTTTTTAACAAATATATATATAATATATATATAATAATATATATATATATATATATATATATATATATATATATATATATATATTAATTTAACAACATTGTTTATAATATTTTATTTTATTACTATTTAATATTATGACTAATTATTTAAAGTTAATATTTGCTAAACCCCTAACTATTTAGTTTATGATATTAATTAGTTATATATTAGTTAATATTTGGGGTTATGAATATGCTTAAACCTATTAATATTAATAGTTCTTAGAATATTATATATAATAATATATAATAATAGGGTTATAAGTGGCTATAATTTTTTAATAAAAACAATTATTTAATAAAGTTAAGTTAACATATTATAACTACTTGGTTTATAATATTATTTTATTAAAATACTAATTATTAATCATATTATTACATAAAAAATAAAAAATAAAAAATAAAAAAATAATAATTAAGAAGAATTTAATTCAATAATATTTGTATATATATATATATTTTTTAGTTAGATTCCCTTATCCTTCTTGGTCAAAGCCTAATTATTAATTTATGCCTTTAGTCAAACTAGTTGTTACCCCCTAACGACTAGTTAGTAGCTCTCTACATCTATTTATTACATTGCCTGGATCTGGTTCCTCATCTTGTCCTGAAGATGAACCACACTAGTTGGTTCAAAATGCATCGACAAGAATATCTCTTTGTGATTTTTACCGAAAGTTGTTATAATTATTATGGATCACAGAAGTCTAAATTCAAAAATATTGTTTTCATTGGGAGGTTGTCATCTATAGCCTTCTTTAAGCATGAAACATGGAAAATTGGGGGCACTCAGGAAGATGCAAGAAGCTCCAATTTGTATGCCATAGTACCAATCTTTTGCAGCACTTTGTACAGACCATAGTACTTTGGTGATAATTTATTATCCTTCTTAGTTTGCTTGAGGGACATTTGTTTGTATGGTTGTATTCATAAAAATATTCAGTCACCTACATCAAAATTTATTTCACTGCAATGCTGATCTTCCTGTTGTTTCATTCGATTCTCTGCGAAAGTAAGGTTATCCTTCTTCTTCTTGATATGTCCTTTTACCTTAAGAGTTTGAGGATTGGTAATTCCTACCAATAGATCACAATATATGTTTGGATTCATTTCTTCTTTCTCTGGGGTTGGTTCTTGGTGTATATCCTCTTATTTTGGTGTTTCTTGATCCTTTTCTTCGTCCTCTTCACAATCAATGTAAAATAATTTATTCTCAGCACACTTATGACCTTTAGTGTATTTTCTATCACAACTGTAACAAAGGTTGTTTTCTCCTATTTCTTCCAATTTTTGTGGTGTCAACCTTGTAGTTTGTGGAAGGCTAGGAGCAATAACACTTCCATCTTTATAATTGTGAATGGTAGGATTTCTTGTTGCCATAATTTTTCTTTCAATTTTTCTTTCCAACCTAAATGCCTACTCCAATGAATGAGGTTCCCAAAGACAAACCTTATGTTGAATGTTATCCTTTAAAGTCCCTATGAATAAATCAATCCTCTGCTTCTTTGGAATATCATTTACCCTTATATTCAATTTTTGGAAGTCCTCAATGTGCTCTGTCATTGAACCCTTTTGTTTGAGATTTATCAATTAGCTAAAGAAGGTGTTGCTCTTTGTATCCTCATAAATGTGCTATCATTTCCTCTGTGAAAATTGACCAAGTGACAAGTGGTTTATGAGAACAAATCCCTTTATACCATAAAAAATGATTCAGTTCTAAATATAAAGATTCAATACATACCTTTTGTAATAGTTGCACATCTTGTAGATCAAAATATTTCTCCATCTGTAATATCCATATTATGGGATCCTTCCCATCAAACTTCCTAATATTGATCTTTTGAATATGGTGGGTATTCAATCCAATGTTAGATTCTATGAAATCATGATTAACATTTATTGTTTTCTCATCATGGGTTTCCTCTACTACCTTTTCTTCATTAGGAGGCCTTTCTTGTAACAGCTTTGTCCCACCTTCCTTCGAACATTCCATGTATTTCGTCAAATATTCCATGCATTTCTTCAAATTTTCTTCCATACCATCAATATTAGCTTCCATGGCACATATAAAACTATTTATCTTAGCTTTGATCACATTCTTCAAATCATCCATCCAATTTTGCTTACTAGGTGTTTCTATTTTCTTGATTCGAGTCATTATTTTTCTTTGTTTTAGGAGCTCGATATTTAAACAATCGTAACTATGTAATTTTAGATCTTCAAGTTCTGAAATGTTGCCTTGTGGTAGCCCTCTGAGTCCTCTTTCTAACCCCACTAATCTATTCAATATGGGATTCTTCAATAAAGAGTTATGCCAAATCTTCTACGATGACCTAATTATAGACGGTTTCAGTAGAGAAAACTTGTATGACATGACACGTGTCATTTTTCGACCACAAAAAGGTATAGTCCATCCTATTTCTATAACTTCTTACTAAATTTCAATCTGATGCTCAGAGAGAAAGTTATGACGATTTTCCCAAGGTCACATGTTTGGAATGTAATTTGGGAGTCTACAAAAGCCCTAAATGTCTTGGACTGTATCTCTAAAAATATAGCAAAAAAAATATCTGAAATTTGGGCTCGAGCTTCATCAATATTTATTCTCAAAATGGTTTTAATTTCAGAGTCTGAAACTTTGTAGAAACAAAATTATAGCGAAAATTCCACGATGGCCTGTTTGAGATGGAATTATGGAGCTTGAACAAAATCCAAAGTTCCTTAGATCATATCTCCGAAAATATAGCGAGACAAGTTCTGAAATTCGGACCCGAGGTTTAGAATGATTTCGGCTCACATGGGTTTTTCTTTTAGCATCTTAAACTTTGTAGAGAAAAATTTATAGTGAAAGTTCCAATATGACCTATTTGGAGCAGCGAAACCCTAGAATCCAAAGCTTTGATACCAAATGTTATGAAACCAGCTCACAAAAATATAGAAAAGATATATCAACGACTTAAAAATCAGCCTCTTTGAGGGGGAAACCTCCTTTACATTACACAAATGAACAATTCTTGGATGATACAAATGACAAGACCTCCTTTCTATATATAGGAGTCTAAGTGGTCATTATATAATCAGAGTCAACATAACACTAATAATGTAAGGGCACCACAATAACAATGGTGAGATTCTATGGGGCACAATAAGAACAATATGGGGACTACATGGTCACAAAAATATAATAAGGGGGTTGCAATAATAACAATAAGGGGTTAAACTAGTAGTATAGGGACCTAACACTACACATGCTTGTAAAACATCCGCGCCTTTCGCCAAGTTTGCATAAACAATACAACCCTATGGCGAGGTTCAAGGCAGATTTTCATAGATTGTACATACAGGCATGCAAAGGCGTGAAGAAGGAATGTCATACATTGCCATATATGGTCAAAGAAGATGATCTGGTAGAAGTAGTACACACATGGCTAGTAGATTGGATGACTCTGCTGGAGGAGGCAAGGACAACACAACAAAAGAAGAAGAGATGGACACTTCGCACCATGGAGAAGACAATGGAAAAGAAAAGGAGGAGGAAGAGAAAGAGGAAGAGGAAGAATAACATCATGAGTAAGACCCTAAAGGATGCAAGGATATGACAAAGAAAACAAAGAAGGAAGAAACAAAGAAATATGTCACAGAGAAAAGGAAGAGCCAAGGCCAAGCTTCCATCAAGGCCAAAAAGAAGCATAAGAAAATAAATTAAAATATATCACACCAATGGTTCTCACTGAAGGAGACTTGGACCAAATTGGAGACAAGCTTCAAGGGATTACAATGGAATCTTGGAATAGGGTGGAAGATCGCTACAATGAGCTTATCGCAGGTGTGCAAGAGAGGATTATGGAGTTGAAACTTTTGGACTTATCAATTAGATAGCCTACACAAATACAAGAAATGATTATAGAAGGAAGGTTGATCATGCCTACCCTTGTAATGAGACTGACATGGATACTTGTAGGGGATCTATAGTTTGAATCAACATAATTCAACATCAATCCAAGGAGTGGACACATATAAACATGAACATCGTAGCAATGTCACTACCAAGGTTACATAATCTACATGAGGCGATTATAGAGGAATTAAAGCTAAGAGAAGAGCACACATTGCAGCTCAACATACAGGTGGAAAAGGAGTGGGTTGTGCTATCATAAAATCTTGAGAAAATAATAAAAGAGAGATATCAAATAGAAAAATAATATCAGCAGTTGAAGGATGCAGTAGAAACAACATGTAAGGGAATTCTGGACATTGAGGTCCACGAAGAGGAATCAAGAGAGGATAATGTCGCGAAGCTCAACCTTGTAGTCAAGGAATCCAAGAAGAAAATTATAGGTGTGTAGTTTGAGTATGAGGTAAAGATCAGTGAGCTACAGTTAACATTGCTTCCAGCTATGCCACCGGAAGTAACAAGTCAGAGGGAGGCTGACTTGAAGCTATTCATGGTTAGCATCTTCACAGCATTAGCAGACTACAACAAACTACTGGATGAAAGTTTGCAAATTTGGACTTCGCAATAGGAAGATCCAAATATTCAAAAACTGTAGGAGGAAATGCAACAAGGGCAACAATAGTTAGAGGAGAGTCGAGCAACTGCAAATACATTGCCTATATCACAAAATCTCACAAAGATCAATGAATCAAAGGTACTATAGAAGAGGATCAAAGAGCTGAAAAGGGAAGAGCATATATAGATAGATATAAATCAGCCTTGGCAAAATGAAGCCTTTTAGCTATTGCAGACAGTAGATGAGAAGCTTCAGGAGCTTCCTCAGAAGGTGGCAACATTGCTACAGAAGGATACATATATGTAACAGAAGCATTGTTGGAGGAAGCACGTAGCGAGGATAAACAGATGACATAAGTGCTCCAACAGTTCAACAAGGCCTACAACAACATTGAAAAAATATCAAAGGCATGGTAGCTAAGTGACTCGGGATGAGTCACATGTGAATGTTGGGGGCCTCTTGGGCGTAGCCCAACTTGGCCATATTTCGGGCAAGAAATATGAGTTTTGTGGAGCTTGCAATAGAAAAGATGCCATGGAGTATGAAATGGACTGCACAGTAGAGCAGAAGAGCACAAAGAAGACCACGCAACATAGGGGCTTCACAGCGAAGCCCCTCCCTTTTTGTAAAAGGCATAAAATATTGTAAAAGTTGATGGTTTTGGACCATAGTCCCTTGTATTCTGGAAACCATGGTATCGGGTCCATGGTAATGTAGCAATGTAATCCCTCAATGCAATAGTATATATAGGGATCAGTAATAAATAAGAGGATCATCTTAGTATCATATCATGTATTGAATGGTTGAATCTTTGTGTCTTGATTTTGTGGCGAAGGAAAGGCTCTGGAATTGAGTGCGTAGAGGCCTAAGTCTGTAGTTGAGTGTGCAGACGAGTTTTAGTAGAGTGCGCAGGTCAAGAACTATTTGTTGTACAAATTCTATATTATAAGCAATAGTTCTTGTGTACATTGTCCCACATTGGGATGAACTATGTTAAAATCTATGTCTCATGTGTTAATTTTCTTATTATCTGCACTTTATTTCAATATTATGGAGTTTATGGATGTTTATGTTATGTTTAAATGAATAATGTAATTCTGCGAAGTAATATGTAATTGCAAAGTAGTTGATGTATGCAAAGTAATTTATAAGCATTAAATCATAAAGGTGATACAAAAGTGCCACATCGCAGCATCCCTCAAGATGTAGAAACCTAATTCTGCAACCTCCCATAATCACTTTTGGTGAGATTGCGACCTGCTTGCGGGTCATTTCCAAGAGGGCCAATGATTGAGGGTTTTGTTGGTGCACAGTAAAGTCTGAGCCTAGATTAGCCCAACCTAAGGAAACATCATTCTCTACTTCCCAATCCCTCAAGAAATCTACCCCTTGGCAAGGTTTCCTGGCAATGGAAGAGTTTATAATGAAGGAATTTCCTTACCTTAACATTTTCATAACAACCATGGCATGCTCCATGTAATTAAGTGGGCATTATTGGGTTATAGTGTCACCACAATGGCCAAATTCTTGAATTTATTAGCTACAGTATGCTAATAGACAGTCAACTTTTTCTAATTCCACTATTTTTTGTCTTGTAGCCAACTTCATGCACTCATACTAGAGAGTTCAATGTTCTCCCTACATCATAGGAATATGAACTTCAGAAGATTCCTCAGAGATAAAAAAATACATACAAATTTAAATTGTACCTCTATCAACATATTTATTTATGGGTGACCCTACAATTTTAATTTTCCTTATGTCACAACAACATCATGTTAGCTCATAATTCCAATTCATTCCAAATAAGAACTTTAAATAAAAACTCTTCATGGTCATAATTATAAATCTCATTAACTTGAGTAGTCAACACTTATCTCTAGTTTTCTCTTTGCTTCCTTGATTCACATGCTCTAGATTGGTTGCCAAATCAGGCAAGCACCTAGTGGTGGATACGCCCCATGCAACTTTCTTCAGTCTTGGTATTTTCTTTAATTCACCAAGTGTTTATTATTCCCCAAGGAAAGCACTTAGTAATTCTCCATCTGATATTTCACTTTGTCTGCAAGTTCAACTATGTAAAAAATTTCTTAGCCTCCAAGGCATAACACTCAACACAACTCCAAATTAACCACTTAGTGTGGTTATAAATTCACCATACTCGATGTGGTTATTAAACAAGATGCCTTACCATCATTGAGTGTTTTCCAAACCAAAAGGCATGGTACTTAGTGTGGCTATTTCTCTCCACACAATCTTCATTCACCTTTGTCTTCAAATCTCGCACTATGGGTGGTTCCTCAATGATTCACACTCATAATTAACAAATCCCATTTCTAAGTTGTGCTTAATAACTCCTCACTATTACACCACCATGGCCTTTTAATATAACAACAAAATAACACAGGGTTTCATGCAGAGCATGAAGAACTTCATTTTAGTCTTGGAGAAAGATATGTATAAATAGAAAAGGAGGTTTTATCAACTATGTTACTTCTATATGAATGAGAGAGAAATTTCCAACAAGTTCTCAGCGGTTCTCACACTTGTGTTCTCAGCCCTCCCCCAAGGATACATCAAGTATTATCATCCCACTAGCTTTAGGATGCCTCAACCTATTAGTATGCTCTAAACTAGCTAGTCTCAAATGGGTTTATTAACACTGGAAGTAAGCCACAACTCTGTGATTCTCAACTAACAAACCCTCTCAAGATTTTTAGCCTGACTACCACTAGAGCTATCTTTTCCCTCTGAACTCTCGCTAACTACAACAGAAAACTCAATGGCTTACATGCCCAATCCTTGGACCAAGGATTCCAATTAGTATTTAATATACTTACTGGCATAACCATCAACATTTCCTTTTCATAAACATAATATAAACATGGGAATATGCAAGTCATAATCACATGATAATATAATAATTAAAAACAAGAATTTCCACTTGCTTATTAGATTCCTCACACAACATGGAATTTCATTGGATAACCATACTATGTTATCCCAAACACACCATTTATATATATTCGTTAAATTTACAAGTGTAACCACTCATTCTTCCACAAGAATGATTCCTGACAACCGAATTTCTACCATCATCATCACCATCAAATGATATTACTTTTGTTGCAATATTTAACATTTCATTAAACTTTGTGTTTCTTGTTTTTGTTGTTCACACACAGTTGGTTTTCAGCCTACATATATTTCCTTTCTTCATGCTTGTTGTTACACTTAGGATAAATTCTCCAATGTATTCCAATGATGGCCTTTTTCTGGCCATCTTCCCCACTCTAGCGTTTCTTGTTTTTCATGATTCTTTAATTACATGCAAGGCCTCATCTGGTCACACTTATATTGGATCTCACTGAGCTCTTACCCAATGCTCCATGGTTTTCCTACCACCCTATATATTTTCCCAGGGCCCCAAATCATGAAAGACAAAAGGAAAAATAAAAAATGAATGAGGTCAATAATAAAAGGAAAAAGAGATAGATGACATCAATCATAAAATCACAAAACAAAATAGCATGACAATGTGTACAAATAACAGTCAAACAACAAATAAAATATACATCCAATCAAGAAAATAATAAGAAACATACAACAGCCAAAAATCATCCATTTCTCGTGGGCCCAACATTTATGGCATCCTCTGTCATCATATGTATTACATACATACATTTAAATTCAAGCTTATCACTTGAACAATTTTATGGAACATCAAAATGTCCATCGCCCCTCGAATAGTCTATGGAGGGGCACTTTCCATTCAAAGTACAAGTATATATGAAAATTAGAGGTCATGAGGGGATGCTCCCTCATTTCTTGCATGGTTCATGTGCCTGCAGTTTAGTTAATTCATATTTCTTCTTTATTTTTAGTCCACTGGAGAAGTCCCTTTTCAAGTGTCCCTCCCCACAAAACCAACATGAGATGGGATTTCTTTATTTCTTAGCCTTACAAGGTCTCTTTCTATTAGCATGATGTTCCTCTTTTAAGGATAAATCCTATCGTGTCAATTTTATGTCCCCCTTAACCCATTCCTTTCATTTAACACAATTTAAACAAGTTCATAATTCATCACAATGTTTACAAGAAGGGTTAACAAGAGGGGTTTTAACACCTTGTACTTTGAGATATAATGAAATTATGTTTTAAATATGCGAAATTCATTTTAAATGTTCTTAGTGTGGAACTCAAGGCGAAGGCCCAACTAATCAATGTACATGTTTCTAATGGTGGGCTAGTTTTGTAATATGATGGGTATATTTTCCATGATAAGCTCATGTGTGAATAATATATATATATCTCTCCTCTATCTCTATATATATATATATATATATAATATATAGAGATAGAGAGAGAGAGAGAGAGAGAGAGAGAGAGAGAGAGAGAGAGAGAGAGAGAGAGAGGAATGTATGAAATGAAAATGTATAATACTATAATATCCACCATAATGGTTACATGAGAGAGCAACATGGGGACTATGATACTATGAGAGGAGAATAGGAAAATGGGTAGTTGGGTGATCTGATCCTATCATTTTCCTTGAAATTACCACCTTTTCTTTCCCACACTTTCTTACATTTTATCTCATCAATCTTTAAATTGTGGAAATGTACTATGAGTGCTATATAATTGAGAAGGGGGTAGATCTAATTAAATAAAATGTTTCTTATTGTTATTTTCATGCATTCTATCATCATTCTATTAGGGGACCATTTTTGAGGAGGAAGATGAGATAAGAATTCATGTTATGGGCATGTTTCTACTTAGTTTTGATGGTTGTAATGGTTGGTATAACTATTATGGCAATATTTTCCCATGCATTTGTGGTTGGTAAGAGCCCATAGAAGCTGGGGAAGTGTGTTGTTGAAAATACCAAAACAAATGAAATGGTTGGAGAGAGATACCATGCCTAAGATGTCCACAATGGCTTAGGAAATAACTCTAGACCTACTATGTAATTTTTGTTGTTTATTGACTACTTTGAGGCTAATCTTATTTTACCCTAGATTATTTTGAGAAGGTAAGAAACAAATTGGTTTCTTGATATACACATTGAAGATCATTGAAAGGGAAAAGTACTTTCAAGTATTGTTGAGCAAAAAACGAGTTGGTCTTCTCTGTGTTGATTGGGGAAACAAAAGAGGGTTCAATTGCTCTTATGATTATTGAATGAGTGCCTAGAGATATTTGTAGTGATTAGATGGATTTCCATGAGAGTAATGGGTTAGGTTGAATGAGTTTAGATCCCTATATGAGATTCTTTCACCTTTGTTGGTACAAGGGTATGTATTAATGATGGAATTTTGCAGTTGATTCTTCTAGTTGGGTAGAAAATCACTCTTCAACAATTAATTTGTTAGGGATGGTGTAATTGTATATAATTATTCATGGTTTTATCCTTGTTCATTTCATTTATACTTTTCTAGTGTATTGAATTAATTGGGAATGACTGAACTAAAATATACAATGTTATTTCCACTATCAGTTTCTATTACATGTGAATTTTGTGTTGTATCACTCCTATAAGTTAAATATAGTTTTATAAATGGTTATTGGGACTAGTAAACTTTGTGAGTAGTGTATGATGGCCAAAGAAGGTATCTATGGATTATATAGTAATACTTTGAAGAAATGGATCAACTCTTTTTCCATTTTCATCCTTATAAGTAAAAGACCCTTAAGAAAAAGAACCACCAAAACCTAGCACTCAAGTTCTATTGTCATTATCAAATCCTCTAGAAAATTGGATAAGTTTCCTATAAATTGGCTCTCATGTTACACTCCAAGTCTGAGCCATAATGTTTTATGTGTCATGTTTGAGGAAAGTGATTGAGCCAAATTATTGTGTTGAGACCATCCTCCCAAAAATTGATAGAGAGGGTTGTATTTGGTTATAACTAAAAGTAATACAAGACAACATTGAGTGTTGATTGTTCTAGAAAATTTTCCCAAAAGTATTATTATAGTTGAAAGATATATACCTTGAATATGGGAACTTGGAACCTATAGGAAATTTACAAAAAAAATCACATTTCCAACCTTGATAACAATGTTTATATTGAAAGTAGATGGCATGTAAGGGATGTACCCTATCCTCCCTAGTTATGGGTACTTATTCTAGTTAATTAATTAATGCATGTGTCATTCTTTTCAATAATATCCACCAGATAATTGGTGTGTTTCTTATTAATGTAAATGGTTGGAATTATAAAATAGTGCGCACTCATTAATGTTTGGACTACTACCACTTAGTAAAATTCTCCCTAGATATAAAAGGTTTCAAGCATAATATGTGAGAACTTAGAGACAACCATTAGGCAAGCCACTCTCTATCACTTTAGTGGCTTTGTCTCTAGCTTTTGACTAAGGAAATGATCATAGTCAAGGGGGTGAACTATATGGTTAATTCAAACCTAATGTTTGTATTCAGTGATAAGGTGAAAGGATTTAGTAGATTTAAGTTGCAATTTTTTTAAGTATTATGAGTAATCTTAAATGTGATTTGATTAAGGAATTGATTTGACTTAATCATGCACCATAAATTGAAATACATCAAGGTAATGATTCCAATGAGAAAGTAAATGACTAAATAACCAATGAATATAGCCAATAGATACATTAAATTTATAAGCCTTAACACATGAGAATTTAACCATGAAAATGATAACTTGCTATTAAGTTAAACCAAGTGAAGATTGATTATGCTACAATGTTATTCAAACCATCAACTGGAAATTGTAAATCGTGAACATTTAACAATTAAAGTTTATTTACCATGAATTAAAAAGTAGTAATTTTGATATTGTAATCAACGAAATTCTGTATGTTTGATCAATCATGTAAAAATAAAAGGTCATGTTCCAAATTTCAAATGTGGTTAAATAGTGGATTGACTTTTGCGACAATGTTGAAACTTAGCTCAAGATAGATTTCAAAATAACCATGAATTATACCATGAGAAATATGTCATCAAAATTTTATAAGATTAATCCTTAAATATGAGTATATTTCAAATTATGAGTTATTTGTATGATTAGATTCCATATTTAAATTATTCCAATAACCAATAGATCACAAACCATAAACCATAAATTATGAACCTGTCAAAGTAAATTGAAATGGTTACATAGAACATTAAGAGATCATCTATCCATAACCATGAGATATTCCATATGAATAAGGATTTGGAGTAAATTTACCCTTATAGTAATGTGGATTATGTGTTTAGATGCAACATAAAACAATGAATAAAAATGTGGACTTGTGAAGCATCCCAAGTAGCAATTGACAAAGGCATATAAGAGAAATCAAGTAAAATAATTGAATTTTTTATTTAGTAGTTGAAACCTATACTTTAGAAACTTAAAACCAACCAATTAATAGGATATAATATGACAAAAACAACGAAACATTTAGTAAGTAAAACTAAAATTTGTTCATAAGTGTGAAATTGTTATATCTATTTTAGCATTCACTTTATTATTTGTATATCCAATAAAAGAACTCTTTAAAGATGTTTAGAATGATAAAGAGGAGAGGTAAACTAAAGCAATTTTTTTAAAGATCTAGCTCAAAGGAACGATCAATTAGGATTAAAAGCTCAAGTCTACCAAAAAAATGTGAATTTAAAACCATCAATTTAGTAAGTAAAACTAGAATGTTGCCTTAAGTGTGAAATTGTTAGATCTATTTGAGCATTCACTTTACGATTTTTATATCCAACAAAATACCTCTTTAAATATTTTTAGAATGAAAAAATATATAGGTAAACTAAATCAAATATTTTTAAACATATAGGCTAAAGGAACCATTGATTTGGATTAAAAGCTCAAGTCTGTAAAACAAAACTATGAATTTCAAACCATTAAACTTGAGATGCAATCTAATATAATGATGATAATGCTATTATAAACCTTTAAACCTTTATATTATAGAAAATGAAAGTAAAAAAATAAATTTTATGTTTCAACTTAGTTGGAAAATGGAAAGATTGGTTCCTTCTCCACTCGGGTATTCAGTCACACATAGATCTTACTTGTATTTTTGTAAAATTTTGTATTTGTACTTTTATTTTCTACAGTCTAAAGGTTTAAAGGTTTATAATAGCATTATCATCATTATATTAGATTGCATCTCAAGTTTAATGGTTTGAAATTCATAGTTTTTTATAGACTCGAGCTTTTAATCCAAATCAATGGTTCCTTTGTGCTATATACTTAAAAATATTTGATTTAGTTTCCCTATATATTTTTCATTCTAAACATATTTAAAAAGGTCTTTTGTTGGATATAAAAATCATAAAGTGAATGCTCAAATAGATCTAACAATTTCACACTTAAGGCAAAATTCTAGTTTTACTTACTAAATTGATGGTTTTAAATTCACATTTTTTTGGTAGACTTGAGCTTTTAATCCTAATTGATGGTTCCTTTGTGCTAGATCTTTTTAAAAATTGCTTTAGTTTACCTCTCCTCTTTATCATTCTAAACATATTTAAAGAGTTCTATTGTTGGATATACAAATAATAAAGTGAATGCTCAAATAGATCTAACAATTTCACACTTACGCACAAATTCTAATTTTACTTGCTAAAAGTTTCATTGTTTTTCTCATATTATATCCTATTAATTTGTTGGTTTTAATTTTCTAAAGTATAGGTTTCAACTACTAAATCAAAATTTAAATTATTTCACTTGCTTTCTCTTATGTGCCTTTGTTGATTGTTAATTTGGATGCTTCACAAGTCCACATTTTGATTCATTGTTTTATGTTGCATCTAAACACATATTCCACATCACTATAAGGGTAAATTTACTCCAGATACTTATTCATACGAAATATCTCTTGGCTATGGATGGATGATCTCTTTTTGTTCTATGTAAACATTTCAATTTACATTGACATGTTCATAATTTATGGTTTATGTTTTGTGATCTATTGGTTATTGGAGTAATTTAAATCTAGAATCTAATCATACAGATAACCCATAATTTGCAATATAATCCTTAAATTTGCAATATAATCCTTATATTTAAGGATTAGTATTATAAAATTTTGATGACATATTTCTCATGGTATAACTCATGGTTATTTTGAAATCTATCTTGAGATAAGTTTCAATATTGTCGCAAAAGTCAATCCATTATTTAACCACATTTGCAATTTGGAACATGACCTTTTATTTTTACATGGTTGATCAAACATATGGAATTTCATTGATTACAAGATCAAAACTATTACTTTTTAATTCATGGTAAAGAAACTTTAATTGTTAAATGTTCATGATTTACGATTCCCGGTTGATGGTTTGAATAACATTGCAGCATAATCAATCTTTACTTGGTTTAACTTAATATCAAGTTATCAATTTCATGGCTAAATTCTCATGTGTTAAGGCTTCTAAATTTAATGTATCTATTGAATATCTTCATTGGTTATTTAGTCATTTACATTCTCATAGGAATCATTACCATGATGTATTTCAATATATGGTGCATGATTAAGTTGAACCAATTCCTTAATCAAATCACATTTAAGCTTACTCATAATACTTAAAAAATTTGCAGCTTAAATTTACTAAATCCTTTCACCTTATCCCTAAATAGAAATGTTATGTTTGAGTTAACCATATAGTTCACCCCCATTGACTATGATCTTTTCCTTTGTCAAAAGCTAGAGAGAAAGCCACTAAAGTGATAGAGGGTGGCTTGCCTAATGGTTGTCAGGGAAAATTTTAAGGATGAAAATTTGTCATAAAGTTCAGAAACCTTGGCGAATTTTACTAGTCCCCAAATTGAAATTATAAATTGTCTGTTGATATATCTGTAAAAACGTGCAAATTTCTAATAGTTTTATATATAGTCTTTATACAATTTTGGCAATTTTTAAGGTAAAAAAATTGTATACTATAAAATTTGGGCGAATCGTCTTTTAGAAAATAATGGAAATTGGTGAATCCTTTTTTTGGAAAAACCATCGAAAATTAGCTCACTTGTGAATATTAGCCCATAAAATTTTCCATGATGGTTTTCACTAAGTTCTCACCTATTGTGCTTGGAACCTTTTATATCTAGTGAGAATTTTACTAAGTGGTAATAGTCCAAATAGTAATAAGTGGGCACTATTCTATAATGCCAACCATTTACATTAATGAGAAACACACAAACTATCTAGTGTGTATCATTGAAAAGAATGACCTACACATTTTAATTAACTAGACTAAGTACCCATAACTAGTGGTTAGGGTATGTCCCTTACATGCCCTCTATTTTCAATCTAAATATTGTTATCAAGGTTGGAGATGTGAAATTTTTGTAAATTTCCTATAGGTTCCAAGGTCCCATATTCAAGGTATATATCTTTCAAGTAGAAGAAGACTTTTGGGAAAATTTTCTAGAACAATCAACACTCAATTTTGTCTAGTATTACTTTTAGTTATAACCAAATGCAACCCTCTCTATCAATTTCTAGGAGGATGGTCTCAACACAACAATTTTGCTCAATAAATTTCCTCAAACATGACATATAAAACATTATGGCTCTTGGAGTGTAACAAGAGAGCCAATTTATAGGAAACTTATCCAATTTTCTAGAGGATTTGATAAGGACCATAGAACTTGAGTGCTAGGTTTTGGTGGCTCTTTTTCTTAAGGGTCTTTTTCTTATAAGGATGAAGATGGGAAAAAATGTTGATCCCATTGTTCAAAGTATTACTATATAATCCATAGATACCTTCCATGGCCATCATACACTACTCACAAAGTTTCCTAGTCCCAATAACCATTTATGAACCTGTATTTAACTTATAGGAGTGATACAACAGAAAATTCACATGTCATAGAAAACGATAGTGGAAATAACATTGTATATTTTAAATTCATTCATTCCCAATTAATTCAATACATTAGAAAAGTATAAATGAAATGAACAAGGAGAAAACCATGAATAATTGTATACAAATTGCACCATCTCTACCAAATTAGTTTTTGAAGAGTGATTTTCTACCCAACTAGAAGAATCAACTAAAAAATTCCATCATTAATACATACCCTTGTACCAACAAAGGTGAAAGAATCTCATATAGGGATCTAAACTCATTCAACCTAACCCATTACTCTCATGGAAAGCCATCTAATCACTACAAATATCTCTAGGCCCTCATTCAATCATCATAAGAGAAATTGAACCCTCTTTTGTTTCCCCAATCAACACAAAGAAGACCAACTCGTTTTTTGCTCAACAATACTTGAAAGTACTTTTCCCTTTAATTGATATTCAATGTGTATATAAAGAACCCAATTTGTTTCCTACCTTCTCAAAATAATCTAGGGTAAAATCAAATTAGCCTCAAAGTAGTCAATAAACAACAAAAATTACATAGTAGGTCTAGAGTTATTTCCTTAACCACTGTGGACATCTTCGGCATGGTATCTCTCTCCAACCATTTCATTTGTTTTGATATTTTCAACAACACACTTCCCCAACTTCTATGGGCTCTTACCAACCACAAATGCATGGGAAAATATTGCCATAACAGTTATACCAGCCATTACAACCATCAAAACTAAGTAGAAACATGCTCATAACATGAATTCTTATCTCATCTCCCTCCTCACAAATGGTCCCCTAATAGAATGATCATATAATGCATGAAAATAACAATAAGAAACATTTTATTTAATGAGATCTACTCCCTTCTCAATTATATAGCACTCATAGTACATTCCCACAATTTAAAGATTGATGAGATAAAATGTAAGAAAGAATGGGAAAGAAAGGGTGGTAATTTCAAGGAAAATGATAGGATCAAATCACCCAACAAACTATTTTCCTATTCTCCTCTCATAGTATCATAGTCCCCATGTTGCTCTCTCATGTAACCATTTTGGTGGATATTATAGTATTATACATTTTCATTTCATACATTCCATTATATATAATAGATATAATTATAATATAATATTAGAGTAATATAATTATGTATATATATATATATATATATTATTATATATATATTCTAGTTTTATATATAAATATAGTATATATATATATATATAATATTATTATAAATATAAATTATATATTTATATATATATATATAAAATGTATATATTATTATATTATAATATATATATATATAAATATATATATATATAAGTATATATATATATATATATATAGATATATATAGATATACACATGAGCATATCATGGAAAATATTCCCATCAGATTACAAACCTAGCCCACCATTAGAACACATGTACATTGATTAGTTGGGCCTTCACCTTGAGTTCCACACTAAGAATATTTAAAATGCAATTCACATATTTACAACATAGTTTCATTACATCTCAAGGTACAAGGTGTTAAAACCCTTCTTGTAAACATTGTGATGAATTATAAACCCATTTAAATTATATTAAATAAAAGGAATGGGTTGAGAGTGACATAAAATTGACACAACAAGATTTATCCTTAAAAGAGGAACATCATGCTAATAGAAAGAGACCTTCTAAGGCTAATAAAGAAAGAAAGCCCATCTCATGTTGGTTTTTTGGGGAGGGACACTTGAAAAGGGACTGCTCTAGTGGACCAAAAATAAAGAAGAAATATGAATTAAGTAAACTACAAGCACATGAACCAGGCAAGAAAGGAGGGAGCATCCCCTAATGGCCTCTAATTTTCCTACATAGTTGTACTTTGAATGGAAAGGGCCCCTCCATGGACTATTCGGGGGGCGATGGATTTTTTGATGTTCCATAGATTTGTACAAGTGATGAGCTTGAATTTAGATGTATGTACATCATGCATATGATGACAGAGGATGCCATAAATGTTGGGTGCACGCGAAATGGATGATTTTTGGCTATTTTATGTTTCTTATTGTTTTCATGATTGGATGTAGATTTTATTTGTTGTTTGATTGTTGTTTGTACACATTTTCATGCTATTTTGTTTTGTGATTTTATGATTTATGTCATGTATCTCATTTTCCTTTTATTATTGACCTCATTCCTTTTTTATTTTTCCTTTTGTCTTTCATGCTTTGGGGCCTTGGTAAAATATGTAGGGTGGTAGGAAAACCATGGAGCGTTGGGGAAGAGGTGACTGAGATCCAATATAAATGTGATCCGATGAGGACTAGCATGTAAATATAGAATCATGAAAAACAAGAAAGGTTGGAGTGGGGAAGATGGCCAGGAAAAGGCCATCATTGGAATACAATGGAGCATTTCTCCTGAGTGTGACAAAAAGCATGAAGAAAGGAAATTATGCAGGTTAAAAACCAACTTTGTGTGAACAACAAAAACAAGAAACACAAAGTTTAATGAACTGCTAAATATTGCAACAAAAGTAATATCAATTGATGGTGATGATTATGGTAGAAATGCGGTTGTTAGGAATCATTCTTATGGAAGGATGAGTGGTTGCACTTGTAAATTTGATGAATATATATAAATGGCGTGTTTGGGATAACATAGTATGGTTATCCAATGAAATTCCATGCTGTGTGAGGAATCTATTGAGCAAGTGGAAATTCTTGTTGTTAATTATTTTATTATCATGTGATCATGACTTGCATATGACCATGTTTATATTATTTTTACGACAAGGAAATGTTAATGGTTATGTCAGCAAGTATATTAAATACTAACTGGAATCCTTGGTCTAAGGATTAGGCATGTAAGCCATTGAGTGTTGTGTTGTAGCTAGAGAGAGTTCAAAGGGAAAAGATAGCTCTAGTGGCAGTCAGGCTAAAAACCTGAGAGGGCTTGTTAGTTGAGAATCATAGAGTTGTGGCTTACTTTTGGGGCTAATAAACCCATTGAAGACTAGCTAGTTCAAGACATACTAATAGGTTGAGGCATCCTAGAGCTAGTGGGATGATAATTCTTGATGTAGCCTTGGGGGAGGGAAATTTCTCTCTCATTCATATAGAAGTAACATAGTTGATAAAACCTCCTTTTCTATTTATACATATCTTTCTCCAAGATTGAAATGAGGCTCTTTGTGCTCTGCATGAACCCTTGTGGTGTTTTGTTGTTAGATTAAAAGGCCATGGTGGTGTAATAGTGAGGAGTTATTAAGGACACCTCAAAAATGGGATTTGTTAATTATGTGTGTGAATGGTTGAGGAACCACCCATAGTGCGAGATTGGAAGATAAAGTTGAATGAAGATTGTGTGGAGAAAAATAACCACACTAAGTACCATTCCTTTGGGTTGGGGAAACACTCAATGATGGTAAGGCATCTTGTTTAATAACCACACTGAGTCTGATGCATTTATAACAACACTAAGTGGTTAATTTGGAGTTGTGTTGAGTGTTATGCCTTGGGGGCTAAGAAAAAATTCAAATAGTTGAACTTGCAGACAAAGTGAAAGATTAGATTGAGCATTATTGTTATAGACATTTTTGGGCACTGCACCCCAATCATAAATGTCCATAAACTGAGGGCTCCTAAGTCCCTAAAAGTGTTGCTTCACTACCTAAAGGAACAAGGTCAACTGATTACATCATCTCCCAGAAGTTCTCCACAGAAAACTGCTAAAAAATGGTCAAAATTGGACCATAATGAATTCCCAGTGCAGAGGGTGCGATGCATATCACCTTCCTAGTGTAAAGGATGCAATGCATACTGGATGGCCCCTTTGTAGGGTGCGATGGGTGAGAATGGAAAAATGACAGGGGCATTTTGCGAGGTGGAAGATCATAGAATCTTCCATAAACTTCCCCTATGACACTTGCCTCTCTGATTTCGACCAGGTATGAGTAAGAGATCATCAATCTCCAAGTGGAATCAAGAACTATTAGAGAGAGGACACTAATCAAAATCCCAGAAGCTGACTCACCCCCCTAAAATCATCTATATATGGATCCCTCATCACAGAGATCCAGGCTGGAATCTTTTATCTTGTAGAGAAGTGTTGTTGGTTTTCTGGTGTAACTTCATAGTGTTGGGTGATATAAACTTTACTTGAGGTGAAGAAGGGCTTTCTTGTTGGAGGATGATGCTGGGTCAGAAAAATTGGTTGTAATCCTCTTGCTATTCTTGATATTAATAAAGCTATTCAAGTTTTCCTCCACATTCGTGTATGTTTGATTGTATATGCATTTGTGTGGTTAATACATATCTGATCCTGTATTGTTTATGAATATAGATCTTTGTTCTTCGATAGTATTGTGCTGCTTTGATTCCACAGGTGCTCTCTGAAGCTATGTAGACAAAGAAGGAGTGGCAAAGATCTATCAAGAAGGAGAGGAACCAAGCCAGGAACCAAGTGCAAGACAAAGGTTGGTGTCCCCTGTTTCCCTCTTGTCTATTTTTCATAAAGGAAAACAAAAGTAGTTTTAACTTGTTTGTTTGTAAGATAGCTACCAGTCTTAGTGGGAATGGCGACTCCACTGGGGAACGAATAGATTGTTTTTTAGTCTATTTTTTGTTTGTTTTATAAACTTACAGACAGAGCCTGAAGTCAAGCCAGCTAGCCTTCGAACTGCATTTTCTATGCAAGTGCAAAGTAGATCAATGTTTCTTCAGTCTATCTCCGAGTTTTGTTTATAAATTGAACAATCAATCTGCAAACACTCTAATTTCCCTATGTGGTGGCTCTAGTAACCTCCTTAGATCAACCCCCTATGATTTATATTTACTGAACATCACTTACTCGCCCTAAATCCCTGAACTGAACTACAAATTGTGATCAAAGACTGGATAAAAGTCTCACACTGGTACCATCGCACCCTCCCTTCAAGGCAGTCTGTATGCATCGCACTTCTCATGTGTAGTAGGTGCGCTGCATACTGGATTCCCTGTGTGATAGGTGCGATGGTCAGGGAAGGTTAACTTTACCTTCAGACTTTGGTTCTTTCTTCACTATTTTCACTTCTATTCAGGAGTTTGTTGTCTGTGGTCAATATATCTCTGTGGAAACCCTCTTCTCTTCCATAATTCCACCTCCATTGTGCAAATAACTGTAAGTGTTTTTGTGTATTGTGCACCATTTCCAGTTCTCTTTTACAAAGAAGTAGCATAATCAGACTAACGTTCCTTGATTTGAAAGTGTCGCAAGTGTCATTTTCAGTCATAGAAGAGAATCCCATTGTTCTTGATAATCGATTGTACTGTTACTCTTGTATGTGATTTGAATTAGTAGTTTTTCAAGTTTCGAAAACAATTTTCATTTCGAAATCGCAAAATGTCGTCCTTATCTTCATTTCATTTTGAAAAAGAAATTTGTTAGTATTGTCGCTTTGGAAAATAATTCAAATTTGCACTTAGCATTCTTCTTGTCATTCATACATTAAGAAGGCTGAAAACAAATACATGCATGTGCATTTGCATTTAGACTGCTTGGTTTTATTTAGGACAGTGCATTTAGTGTGTGCTCTATGCTCTTTGTTGAAAGACCCTCAGTTCTCTTTCCTTAGTAGCTAGGATTTTCATTGCCAGAAGAAGATTAAACGTCTGTTTGTCATCTTAGACTGCATTTTAGGAATTGTATACACATCACGCGGTGAACCTGAAAGGAAAATTTTTAAACAAGATCAACTATAAAATAAATTTAATGAATCTAAAAATGCTTTGGAACCTAATTCACAACATCTAGAAGTCTAGGCTTGAGACGTATTCCAGCGCCGTCAAAACTGGTAACTGTTGTTTTCATTATTGGTTGGGTGATTCCTCTACTTTGAGACAACAAGTGCTAGTACGGACTTGTGCTCCCATGTACCGTCGAGTATGTATTGGGAGACCACAATAGGCTATATCCTTTATCCTTAGAAGTTGTGTCTGGCGCCCTATTGATTGCAATGCACTGAACACAGGATTCGGGAAGATTGACTGTCGTACCGTAAAATGTATTCTGCAGTTTTTCGATTAGCTTGGTAATCCCTCTGCCTAGATTTCCAGAGAAGTCTTTTTCATTCATTTTCAGACTCCTTAAAGGAAAAGGTCCATCTGAGCACTTATCACTTCAGGCTCATTAAAAATCGAAGGCGACTAGAGTCATCTTTTGTTTTTTTCTCGACTCTTAAAAATTGAAAAAACAAGTTGTGTCGAAGCGTCTAAAATTTATTTTAATCGGAATAACATCACAAATTCCTTCGTTGGTCTTTAGGTTGAGAAAAATGGAGTCTACCAACCAAGGATTTCCCCATGGAGGAAATCCTAGTCCTTTCTCCTCTTGGGGAGATGTTGGTGCACCCCATATGGCCACATTGTCACTTCCAGGGTTGACGATTGGTTTGCCTGTATGGCTCTTCCCTACCTCTGTCATTCAGAATATCATAATTCCTGACCAATCAAGTCAGTGACTAGGTGATGCTAGAGTTACCCCCCAAACTTTCACTTCGCCCATTTCTCCCTCTCCTCCTTCCTCTTCACTTGATGAAGCTGGTAAAGCTAAAGATCAAGTAACTGAGAAGAAGAAGAATCGGAAAGAGAAAAAGGAAAAGAAGAAGAAGGAGCCAAAAGCAAAAGGGGGCAACCATGTGTCGTCTAGCGAAAATACTCACACCACACCGTATAAACCTAAATCTCCATGTGTCATTTGCAAAAGAGATCACTATCATCGAGATTTCCCCTGCATCCCTCAGATCTTAAGGGACTGGTCTCCTCGGTTTCACAATCCGATGTCATCAACATCTGATGATCATGTTGAAATTACACTGTCAACCAGTGAAAGCGAAGTATCTAGACAAAAAGGGATCGCAAATTTCCTTGTAAACTGTGTGAAGGTGATCATTTTGTCCACCGTTGTCCCTTCCTAGATGAAGCTAAAAGAGTTTTGGATGACCGTCCTGCTTCACCGCGACAGCTCCCTCCTGGATATAAGAAACTCTTGCCAAGTCCACCACTTGTTGAAAATCCAACCGACACGCCGTTGTGGTCGGTCAAAGCGTCTATCATTGAAAATGAACCCTCTGAATCCATACCTGATGAAAGTCAAAGGGTCGAGGCAACAGTTGACCCAGTTTTGCCTTCAGAGGGATCATCTTCGAATGATACTGTCACTGAAGAGAAAGAGAACGACACCGTTCAAATTCTTTTCGTAAACACAGACTCCAATGAACTTGGGGGTAGTTCACCCGTTCCTTTACCGCAGGAAGGAAGTTCATTAGAGTTGTATCCGGCCGTCTATTCGGTCCCACCTCCAAGCAACCTAGTCGTTTCCTTCGACTGGAATCTACTAGGCAGACCCCGTTTACCAGCTAGTGTACCATTCTAGATCATTGTACAAGCTTACAGAATGGTCATGGCTGGTACCATCATAGATGAAGGGGCTTCTGTGGGTATCCTTTCCTCAACTACTTGGAAAGCGTTTGGTTCGCCATCGCTTCTGGATGAAATGAGATATCTGACAGGCTTTGACAAAGGAACCAGTCGACCGTTAGGGATCCTTCCCAATGTGCCCATTACTTTGAGAAGGAAAATAGTTCACGTGAACGTGATGGTAGTCCAAGGACCCCTATATTATAATCTACTCCTTGGGCGTGACTATATTTATTGCATGGGAGCCATCGTCTCCTCACTCTTTAGAGTAATGTGTTTTTCGCATGAAGGCAGAGTGGTCAAGCTCATACACCAGCTGTCATTCCCCGGTTCACACATATAAAATATTCAAATGCCATCCCTAAATGGTCTTTTCATGCAAGGAATGTCTCATCGATCTCCGGTCCATCCACCTGATGAGCGCGAGTGATTCAGGAGGATATGGCTGAAACCCAGGGGGCATGCACCCTGGCTTGCTTCGGTAGGGAAACTCTAGGTATAAAGTAGGTTTCCATGAAGGAAAATGACTGGTCCGGCACCTGTCCTTACAGGAAAAGGGAGTTAGACCAGAATAAGATTCCCTCGTCAAGGTTAAAAGGTTGGGATTTAGAACCACCCTGGTCCAGATGGACTAAGCCAGGAAGTGTTTCTATCTGCAACGTGGATGGAAGTTATCTTGTGAAAGTAAGAGCTTCTATATGGTAACCTGGAAATATTTCATTATACTTGGGGGCATGCAAACCTTTTTGCATGCAAGTGAAGAGCAACCATTTATTTTTTAAATTTGTAGGTCCTCTAACCCTTTAAACTCGTAGGATTGGTCGTTTCCTAGCTTGCACAAAGAAAGGATCTGGGGCAAAGCTTTAAAAGGTGCAAGCTCCATAAAAAATGGCATCTTAGATGACATATCCTTATTATATGACTGGCACGTGCAGTTTTAATGCGGAATTCAAGCTCGTTAAAAAATAAACATAAGCAATGGCACAAGCAGTTTTAACGCGGAATTCAAGCTCGCTAAAAAATAAACATAAGCAGTGAGAAAATGTTTCCCCCAGAGTTTAAGCTCATTAAAAAATGAACCGATCCCCGGTAAATAACCATTGTGAATGCATTATCATCAGCTTTTGAGCCTTGGTCGTGTTCTCATTTTCACCTCCACTCTGTTTTAGCCGATCATTCGCCTCCATTTGATTGTTTACCTCTTTCGAGGAACATCTGCGAAGAGTGATTCTATTAGCCATCCCTGTGACGCTGCCATGATTGGAAAATTCCAAAACTTACCTGGAATCAGCCACTACCCAAAATCATCACTCGTTTCTCGGTAAACGAGTCTCCTTTAAGCTCTTTTCAACTGGCTCATAAAATATGAAAAGATTGCCGAGCGATTGGCCTCTCCGGTTCGTTAAATTCATCGGAAGTGCTATCCCTCCTCTAGATTTTAATCTTTTTGGACTTGAGGGATTAGTACACAAAAAGGTCAAGCGCTTGTCATGTTGGGCTCGTTAAAACTATCGAAAATTCATCCATTTCGTATTATTTTATGCTTTTTCGGACTTAAGGGATTATATGATGAAAAAGAATCATTGGAGTTTCCTTTCCGTCCCTTTCAGACCCCCTAAAATTGAAAGGTGGTTATCTTTGTCATTAAACTCGTTAAAACTAATAGCGACAAACTTGTCCAAATGGACGAGAACGATTTTCACGTCCGCTAAGCATAGTTAAAACATAGCGACAGTTCGCCTGAAGGGCGAATTAATAGAACAGCATATGTATCCTCCAAGCTTGAAAAAATATAGAGGGAACTGGTCAGCAATGACTGGGGAAAAATGGGGAAGAAAACTTGAAGAAACTTATATGGTAGCAAGTCGCTCTTGAACGAACATCTCTCCGCATCCGAGTCGGGTTGGGTTGTTCCGTTCACTGGTCATATCACCATTGGTCCATCACACCATCCATCTTTGGGGTTAACGCTACCAATCCATCGTCAGTGTTGCCGATATGTTCAAGAGAAGTCGCTGAGAGAATTCACCTGTGTCTCACCCACTGCAATACATTCTCGCTCCATTCTTTCATGACTGCCACCCTGAACCCTATATCATCAGATCGTTTTCACTTCCGAAATCATTTGCTCTGTTCCGTGTCGTAGATGTGGGATTCATTAAGGCCCTCCTACAACGGGTCACTTCTTGTCGACATCAGCTCATTATCCAAGAAGTTGACTTAGGAACAACCTCTTTCAGTACTTTGAAGCTTGCATGCCTCAATGGAAAGTTTCTCACTTTCGACGATAGGTTTACATCAATGGCCTTCGACCGGAAGATTTTGCGTGGTTTTCGACGCCAAGTCCCTTTTTCACACCACGCGAATTGTACTGTAGTACCTTGAGGATCATTGACATTATTGGTGACTCTTCTCGCGCCTGTTAACAACTTACATCATTGGCTAGTAATCAGGGGATGTCTCTCCATGTTCGACTCCGGAACATTTTTCACATGGATTGACTTGTACTCCGAGTGAAGATAGAACGAGTTTTGAAGACCCCGGATCTAGTTTCATCCATCTGGGCTGAGATTTATTCAGGAATATAAAGACATCAAATGTACATCATTGTTAAACAGATGATCATCCAAATCAAAGGATGATGACTCCGTCTGAATCATCAGTCTGCTACACAGACGGTTGTTTGTCCTATGTACATGAAAGTGAATTTATAAAGTTGAGCATGGGAATGCCCGCCTCGGCTACATCATGAAAAATATTATGAAGATAATGTATTGTATTGTATTTTATTACAGGCCGCCTCCCAGCTCGAAAAAACTTTGGATCCTCATGGTAAAGCATTTCACTCGACATCAAAATATTAACGACCTCATGCTTTAGGGGGTAACTGTTATAGACATTTTTGGGCACTGCACCCAAATCATAAATGTCCATAAACTGAGGGCTCCTAAGTCCCTAAAAGTGTTGCTTCACTACCTAAAGGAACAAGGTCAGCTGATTACATCATCTCCCAGACGTTCTCCATAGCAAACTACTCAGAAATGGTCAAAACTAGACCATACTGAATGCCTAGTGCAGAGGGTGTGATGCATATCACCTTCCCAATGTAAAGGGTGCGATGCATACTGGATGGCCCTTTTGTAGAGTGCGATGGGCGAGAATGGACAAATGGTAGGGATATTTTGTGAGGTGGAAGATCATAGAATCTTCCAGAAACTTCCCCTCTGACACTTGCCTCTCTGATTTCGAGCAGGGATGAGTAAGAGATCATCAATCTCCAAGTGGAATCAAGAACTATCAGAGAGAGGACACTAATCAAAATCCCAGAAGCTAACTCACCCCCTACAATCATGTATATATGGATCCTTCATCACAAAGATCCAGAGGATGGAATCTTGTATCTTGTAGAGAAGTGTTGTTGGTTTTCTGGTGTAACTTCATAGTGTTGGGTGATCTAAGGTTTACTTGAGGTGAAGAAGGGCTTTCTTGCTGGAGGATGATGCTAGGTCAGAACAATTGGTTGTAATCCTCTTGCTATTCTTGATATTAATAAAGCTATTCAAGTTTTCCTCCACATTCATGTATGTTTGATTGTATATGCATTTGTGTGGTTAATACATATCTCATCATGTATTGTTTATGAATATAGATCTCTGTTCTTCGATAATATTATGTTGCTTTGATTCCATAGGTTCTCTCTAAAGTTGTGTAGACAAAGAAGGAGCGGCAAAGATCTATCGAGAAGGAGAGGAACCGAGCAAGGAACCAAGCGCAAGACAAAGGTTGGTGTCCCCTGTTCCTCTCTTGTCTATTTTTCATAAAGGAAAACGAAAGTAGTTTTAACTTGTTTATTTCTAAGATAATTACCAATCTTAGTGGGAATAGCAGCTCTAAGTGGAGACTATTCCTGGTATCAGGATGGGTTCTATGGTATCAAGATCACGAGCAAGTATGCATTACACATTTGTTTTTTGTTGATGACATCTTGACTTTTGGCATTATCTCCAGATCCCATTGGTGTGCCCTTCATCGGATTCTTGATAGATTCGGTAATGCATCCAGATTTTCTACTAATGGAAGTAATTCCACTCTATACTTTTCAAAAGGGGACATGCAGGACGTCGAACATATAGTGGCCCTATTTGATGTACATATGGCTCCAATTGGGGCAGATTCACTTACCTTGGACTCCATCTCAAGCCTAATGGTTATGGCCGGGAGGATAGGATGTGGCTAGTGGACTAATTTAAAAAGAAACTGTGCTCCTAGACAAATCGCTCCTCTCATTGGAGGGCTGATATATCCTCTCTCTCGCTGTCTTACAAAAACTGACTCTCCACTAGGCACACTTGTATCTAATTCTAGTATCCATACAAAACCGGATTCGGTTAACTTTTGCAGAGTTTCTCTCGGCCAGGAATAGCTCACGATTTAAATACCACCTTTTCAATTGGGATGCTATGAAGTTTCCTAAGGTATGGGGGGGATGGGGATTACTGGACCAACACATATTTGGAAACGCATTACTGATCAAATCACTGTGTTGTACTAGTTGGGGATGTGGGTTTTGGCGGGAGATTTTTAAACATAAATACCTGAGAGGTCATCATGTTGTGCACGTCTACAGGAACTATAACAGTTGTCTATCCATAGGAGCGATGATCTGGAGATCGTTCCAACAAATCTGGGAATGTTGGCGAAATGGGATGGTCTTGAGCTTTGGGGATGGGAACAAAATCATGATATGCTTGGATCCGGTAACGGGCGTTTCCACAGGAAACGTGTTTGGTGTGCTGACTCTATCCTTGATTCATCTTCGAGGTTATTTTTACCTTTCACAAATCATACTCAGGTGGGAGTCGGGTTGCCCGGTCTGGATGAATGTTTTGGATCTACATCTGGCAGAAAATTGCACCATGGAATAGAGCACGTACATCAATTCTTTGAACAATGCTGGGACTTGTTTTGACCACAAGGGTGACAGTTTAAGATGGTTCGGGAGGCCGTCAAAAGGGGATCCTATTGTGGTTGAAACATATAGGTTTTTATTGACTCTATTTGTAGGCCCTTTGGAAAGATCATGGTTTTCCAGGATTTGGAAATGGAAGATCCCCACAAAGATCATCCTGTTTGCATGGTTGGTGTGGAGAAACAAGGTTCTCATTTGGGATAACCTGCGAAAAAGGGGACATATGGGACCATGTATATGTATACTTTGCATGGCTAACTCTAAGATTGTCATTCACTTGTTCTACTGGTGCTCGTTCACTATTTGGATTTGGAATTTTTTTGCTGATGTTTTAAATTTCTCTTTTTAGTGAACTGGGAATTGCGAAGAGTTCATGGTTGAATGGATGAAGGGTTAGCAGGAAATATGGACACTTCCATTATTCGTCATCTAGGAAATACGGAGAGCTGATAACGGGCTCATATTTGAGGGATGAATAGTTGATTTCTCTTAGTTAATACATAAGGTTCTTTTTTGGATGATGGCCACCTCCACATATTCTGTAAAATCTTTTGACCGAGCCTATAGGATGAAGCTCATGGAAAGTAATCCCCCTATTGTATTCTTAGATGGGATTGCCCAATTGGGAATTTACGGGTGTGGTGGAGTGCTTTGCATTGATCGGGCAATTGAGTATCATTTGTGGTGGCATGGTGGCTCTCATACTAACACCAAGGCGAAGGCTATGGCTATACAGGGGTGACTCTAGTTCGCTACACAAAAGAACATGGACTCTTTAAATATATATGGGGATTCAAAGGCATTGATTGATAGTATTAAGGGGACAACTAGCTTCTGTCGACCTCTCTGCTTGGGATGGCTCAAGACGATCAAGCACATCCTGAGCTCGCTTTGCACATACACCATCACGCATATATATAGGGAAGGTAACACAAAGGCTGATTGCCTCTCCAAGGCCGGCTTGAGCTGTGACTATGGTAAAATAAAATACAAATTCAACCTGAGCTGCGACTGTGGTAAAATACAATACAAATTTCTAGTTGAAGACATGGGCCTAGAGGAGGGTTGGCTATGCCTGCCATGGTCTACCCACAAGAGGGCGGTTTATTTTTGATGTATTTATATCTTCCCAACAATACGCTGCTATTTTTTGTTTTTACATAGTACTCTAACTGTTTTAACTTTGAGCTTAAATTTGGAAAATACTTAAATAGATATTACTTGTTTTGGATAATCTGATTTTAGTCCTGATATGACTCCGAACATACTTATCCTACTAGATAAATGATGTTTATGAACCACTTATATGTATTGTTTTTATTTTTAATAAACGCAGCGTTTTTCAATCATAAAAAAAACGAACATGTAAAAGACCGTTTAAAAATAAAACCATAAAAAAAATTCACTGACGGGTAAGAGCACCCGTCAAACTTAACCCGTGAGCTGGAGCTTCAGCGAAGTAACGATGCAGAATGACGATAAAAGAAATGCTTGGTCTTCCGCAATATGATAGAAACCTGTGGAGTTATTTTGGGAATTTATACACACTATACAGGATGGAAGGAATGTGCAAGAGAGCTAAGGGATTCCTTTTCCCAACCCCGATTCCTTAATAAAAGTCACGGATTTCCATCCCTACTTGCGATTCGTTGATGAACGTCACGGTTCCCAACTCTACGCTTTACTGCAGTGATAAATACCAACATTCAGAGCCGAATTCTGCCCGTCCTTTAGGGTTTAACAACAGTTCAACTAAACTTCAAATTTTGTCAATAATGTCAGATCGCTTCGCTGCACTGTCACATATACCCAGGTTGAATGTCTGTATATAAATGGGTCAGCTTCCTCTCCCATTGTGGAGACAAATTCTCCGTTTTAGGGTTTAATTAGACACTATTTTTAGTTAATGGTGTCAGATTGCTTCCCGGCATTGTCACATATACCAACATTCCGGAGCCGAATTCTCGCTCTGGGCTCTGCCTAGCGAATGGTGTCACGTCAGCATTGTTAATGTTATAATTTATTTATTATTTTCTGATCTTCCTTAATTGTCGTATAGATTGGATCATATTTTCAAAGTGCATTAATTGTTGTACGAGTTTTAGCTATACCGATTTATATTATATTGAATTGAATATTATTGTATAGTGTGTACCATTCTTCCTCTATCCTTCAGAGTTTAGAAAATAATTCATTCAAGCCCTAAATTTAAATAATTATGTCACTTATACCAGCATTCTGATGCCGAAGGTTAAACAACGATGCATTTAAACCCCAAATATAGTTAAGAATATATGGCACTGACATACACTTTTAAACACTAAATATAGTTAAGAATATAAGACACCAAACTGAAATACCACTCACTCTTCTTGGATGAAGAGAAAGGTAGGTAATGAGTGTTCGAAAAGAGGAAATGAAATAATATTTTAAGTTTCATGATACTAAAAAATAGTTTATGAGATTATTAGTTAATAATATTTTAAGGTTCATGATATTAAAAAATAGTCTATGAGATCATTAATTTTTTGTTTTTTGGTTTTTGTAATTCAGTGGTTTTCGGATTCAAATTGTTGATGAGTTGACCCAACCTTCCAACAATCTCCTCGCTAAAAAGACAATGCCAAGAAACTGATGCTAACATGTTCTCATAAATAGTCTATGAGATCATTAGTTTTTTGTTTTTTGTTTTTTGCAATTCAGTGTTTTTCGGATTCAAATTTTTGATGAGTTGACCCAACCTTCCAACAATCTCCTCACTAAAAAGACAATGCCAAGAAATTGATGCTAACATGTTCTCATAACTTTCTCTGATGTCTTTGAATGCATCACATTCCAAAATGAAATGTTTTTTAGATTCCATTGAAAAATGTAGACATCCTTTCTTCCCAAGCTTTTTTAGGCCTTTTCCACCGTCCTGTTTCACACCGAATTTGATGTGAGTTGGTCCTTAATTGAGCAATAAGAACCTTTGCCCTCCACGAAATGCTAGCTTCAATGAACTCTTTTTGTTGTAAATCACAAGTAGGGTTGAATTCCTCAATATAATATTTCTTCTTCCTACCCAACTCTTTTCCCCATACCTTTTTACGAAACTTCTCCATAACAAAATCCTTTAGCTCCTTGCTATTTGTAGGACAGGCATTGACATAGATATCCCTTTTTTGCATCCATGTGTAGTTTTGTTTCGTTCATGTTTTCTTTCTTTCACTGATGCCTTCATTGAAAATAACATTAGGCCATCTACTTACTTTCATTTTTCCAATTCTTTTTTGGTATCTTATGAGCTGCATCATAGTGATTGCTTCAATGGAAGTTGCTCCTGTTTCACTCAACATTATCTCATAAGTTACCAAACTTTTTATTTTGAACTTGCTCATGATCAAAGGTTTTTTTGATTTTCTCAATTTGTTTCCATTTTGAGACGGGAGTGCTGCTAGCTCACAATTCACACCTTATAGCGTCAATGAACAAACTAGGAGTCCAAAAAACACTTTAATCGTTTTCAAATCCCATAACTCTCCTCTCTACATCTATTTTGAAAAACAAATATTGCTTTCCACCCTCCTAAAATTCTCTTCCTTCTACAATCCTCCTAATTAAATTTATTGTTAAATAAAACTACACTACCATCAAAATTTGATCCTTCAGCATATCAAAATTAAATTTAATATTGAACAGTCACCCATATGTCGATAGCATTGGGTCGTGGCCCTTAATATACAATATGTTTTTTATTAGATTTCAGCAGAAGTCCTTGGGCTTCTTTCAATTGAAAGAATGGTATTCGTGACATGTATGCAAGTATATTTTGGATGCTGAGAGCGTAGGAGAGTGATGCATTGGCAAGGTAATTTTGATAATATTTTACTGCGAAGTTTTTAAAATCATTGTTGGGATGGTTGATAGTGAGGACAGGAAAACTTTCAGAATTTATCTTATTAATTTTTTTTTTAAATATTAAAAATTATGAACAAGGTAAGGCAAGATTTAATACTTTGAGAATATTAAAATATTTTAATGGTATACATAATTGAATATTTAAATTTATAATATTTTATTTTATAATATTAAATTTTAATATATATAGTTTATAATATTAAGAGTTGCTCTAAATAAGTTATATAATTATAAAAATTTATAATATAAAATTTAATATTTTTGTAATAAGGGTTAATATATAAGATTTATTTTTAATAGTATATTTATCATACAAAATTTAATATTAAGTTTTATATTAAAGCTTATAATATTGGATTTTTATTAGTTTATAAATATTAATTATTTTTAATATTAAGGTTTTAATATTTAGGATTTAATATTAAAGTTTAAATATTTGGGTTTTATTAAGGTTTATAATATAAGACTTATAATATAATGAGTTTTAATATATAGGGGTTTATACTCTTTAATATTAGGGCTTATAATATTAGGGTTGATATGTACTTTATATATTAACTACATTTATTAATGTGGTTGTGTTTGTTAGTTAAGAGTGAAATATTATATTGTTACTATTTGGTGTTAAAAAATAATTTTTTTATATTTAATTATATTAATTATATGATAAACATGTTTTATTTCAAAATAACATTCTATGAATTTCAATTCGTTAAAATATAAGAAATTATAGATAGCTAAAATTTAATAATTTGAAAACATTTTTAATGATAAATACAATCCAATAGATAATATTAAAAAATTCTCAACAAATTTTCAATTTCATAATATTAAGATAACATATCTCAAATTCCAAAATATTATTAAGACACTTCTCTACCTATCCTCCAGTTCCATTTGCTCGCCTCTGCCATCACATATCAGGCCGAATATGGTGTATTGCTACATATCGTTTGCGTGGGTAACACTTAGATCTGAGCATTGTTGGAAAGAACTAGAACTAATTCCAACTACCACCTTTATTACAGTGATGAAAATTCAACAAAGGTAGTTGGAATTAGTGATTGTGTGAGCTGATGTTCATACTGGCGCTCCTGCTATTCATACTGGTGATAGCTGTGGGATCGAAGGTCGCGGGATTGTAGTCTGCTGGGAGCTTTCTCTGTATTGGTGTGGTGAGCATGCCGAAGAAGTCTGAGTTGGAATGTCTGAGTAAGTTCTTTCATGTGGTTATTCTCCTCCAAACCCTGATTGGAATATGCGGATTTGCAGAAGTTCCATGCATTCTGATTAACATGCGATTTGCAGCAATATTTTGTTCTCGATATAAATAAATTTTGTGCGAGATAATCATCATATATATCACATATATGGACCTACTAAGTCATAATGCAAACTTGAGAATTATTTGATGGTATTTATAAAGATCAACATCAAAGAACAATTTAGATCATTATGGTTCCAAAATTCCTGCAAATACTCATGTTGGGATAAACTGTCCAGTCAGCTAAATATCTGAAATTTGTTATGTTTATGCTCAATTAATTGGCGATTTTGATAATGACGTTTTCAAAAGCAGAAGATGGGTATAGCTGTGTGGACTTGTTTTAGTATTGGTGTTGGTGTTCCAATCTTTGAAGTGGTATTCCAGTAAAAAGAAAACAACATCTGGTTGATTATGGTCAATCTGTCTTTATTGGCTTTGCTTTGAATCATTAGTGGATGTGATGAACAACAAAATAAGGGTCCAAAGGTATTTCTTGTTGGAAATTTGGTTTATCTTGACACTTTGTTATTGAGTAAGGAAATATTGAAGTTGTGAAAGAATTTTTTCTTTTGGTGATTGGAGAAAGTTTTTTTTTCATCATGGCAAATTTGTTGCCTGATACTTATTTGAATGAATCCACCAAACTTGATGGAGAAAATTATGTGAATTGGAAATTCAAGGTAGTGACTATTTTAGAAGGTAATAATCTGTGGTCCATGGTGAGTGGAGATGAGCCCAAACCCACTGTTGCAGGTTCTATTCCAGATTGGGAAAGAAGGGAGACAAAAGCAAAGGTGTTGCTGCATATGTCCGTAAAGGACAACATTATTCCTCACATCAGAGATTGCAAGACATCAAAAGAAACATGGGATACGTTGAAGGGTTTGTATGAAACAACAAATACAAACTGAATCTTGTTTTTGAAGACTAAGCTTTTATCTCTAAAAATGGAAGCAAATGAAAATATAAGCAATTTCATATCTTGTGTCAAAGATTTAAGTGATAAGTTAGGAGATATTGGTGAAAAGGTGTCTAGTACTGACTTAGTCACCGTCACATTAAATGGCTTAGTGCAATATTATCAAATTTTTGTTTCAAGTCTTACAGCTAGAGAGAAAACCCCTACATTTGATGATTTGACAGGAATTCTTCTACAAGAGGAGGAGAGGATGAAGAGCTTTAATTTAGGCTCTAGCAGTTCAGATTTGGCATTGGTGGCTAAGGGCAAATATCCATACAGAGGCAAGCCATGGGACAAGAACAAAGGAGGCAAGTTTCAAGAAAAACAAAAAGGTATGACATAGTCTAAATTTCCAATCCATAAGAGAAATGATGAGTGCTATTATTGTGGCAAACCTGGGCATCATTCCAAAGATTGTTATAAAAGGAAATATAATGAGTCTAGGCAAAGAAACAGAAGGCATAATGGAAATTTTGTGGACAAAGATACCTCAATCAGTGATGGACTTAAAAATCTTAAATTGTTTGTTTCTGATGCTACATTTTCTGTGGAAAATGATGATAAGAATGCTTGGTTCATTGATTCTAGTGCATCACTCCATATGTCTTGTAAAAAGGAGTGGTTTGATGAATATTATGAAAACATTGATGGAACATATGTTTGTCTAGGAGATAACAGATCACTTAAAGTGCAAGGTTATGGAGTAATAGGTGTGAATTTGCCTAATGGACAAGAGAAACAGATCCATAATGTGATGTATGTTCTTGATATCAAAAAGAATTTAATTTCTGTTTCTACCATTACTGACCAAGATTTGAAGGTGGAATTTGTTAAATCACATTGTGTAGTGAAAGACATTCAAGATAAGTACAAGGTTATTGCCACAGGAACCAGAGTTGGAGGCTTGTATAAACTGGATGTGACCAGGAAAAGTCATCAAGCATTGGCATCTACAACAATATCAATAGTAGATTTATGGCATCAAAGATATGGACATCTAAATCAGAAAGAGTTAATGCTACTTCGAAAGAACACAATGGTTGAATGTCTTCCTGTCTTGAAGAATGATCATGTTAAATCTGAAGCATGTGTACTTGGCAAGTAGCATAGGGAGGAATTTCCTTTACATAAAGAAAAAAGGCAAAGGGAAATACTTGAACTAATTCATACTGATGTATGTGGACCTATGCAAACTAGATCTATTGGTGGAGCATGGTATTTTCTTATTTTTGTGGATGATAGATCTAGGTATACATGGGTTTATTTCATAAGAAAGAAGAGTGATGTTTTTGAGTACTTTAAAGAATTTAAGAGTATGGTGGAAAAACAAACTCGTAATTACATCAAAATTTTGAGATCTGATCAAGGGGGAGAATTCAATCAAGAGAATTTAATCAATATTATAAAAGTAATGGGATTCTGCAACAATTTACAGTGCCACATATACCTCAGCAAAATGGAGTTGTTGAGAGGAAAAACAAAACACTAGTTGAATGTGCATGTAGTATGCTTCAAGGTAAAAATATCTCTAATGTTTTTTGGGCTGAAGCCATTGTTGGACACCTAATCCTAAATTGGTTAGTGTGGAAGCTGAATGGACAAAGCAGTCCAAGGGACCTTGGGATGTGAATCCCAACGGTCACCATATTGTACTATAAATGTACATCTATTGTTAATAAAAATGCAATGCAAGCTTATCTTTCCTATTCTTTCTCGCTGTCCATGTCTGTTTAACATGGTATTAGAGCGGGCGATCGCTAGTCCTGCTCCAATTTGAGCCACTTGTTTTGTGGCCTCTCTGTGCATGTCAGTTCTGCATTCCTACAGATAGAATTGTTATTATTGTGTGCATCCCTATTTCATTTCATGCTGCAAACTCTCTGTCTGATATTCCTCTGACATAACGCCTCTGTCACACCTGCGCTGCCCTGAATTCGCTCAAAATACAAAACCGTTCTAGCGCCTATGGGATCTGTCCATTAACGCTCTGTCCACTGCCTGCTCCTCTGTCCACTGACTGACATGGTATGCGAACGTTGAAACCCTTGATTTTTTCTTTGAAACACATATGGTATCTGTGCCTTCATTTTCGCTGTATCTGCGTTTTTCATGAATGCATCTGAGAGCCCGAAATCCCAAAGTAGTAGCGTTGAGACAATAGCAGTAGATTCCTATCGTATGATTAATAAGTGTCGTCATAGACAATATTCATTTGACTGTAGGCAGCGTTAATCAATCTGTTTGAAGGTATCGTTAGTGTACTCAGTCTGTATACTGCCACTCAAAATTATAGGCCAGCAACCATATTAATTGCTGTCGTAAAGCCAAAATTGCTGTGTAGTTCCATGAGCCTGTAGCACTACGACCATATCAAAGAAAAGAATTGTTGAGGCATATTCTCTACCACTGTAGAGTGAGAGAGAGGATGACTTCCCATGTTCTGCCAGGAAAAGTAGAAAATTTAAAGCAAGCACCATTTTAATGAGAGCTACATGTTGCCACTATCTGTAATAAGGTTTCTTTGTTGACTTCCAGGGAGCCAAGCTAAAAGGGCCTCTCCATTGCCCTTACGATTCCTACAACCTTCATGCATTTGAGAAATATGTGACAAATAGATGGTGGCCCTCTTCTGCGAACTTCTAGCAACTGCCATGGCTTCCATAATGTGTTTTAGGTGATCCATACAAAGTCTTGAACGTTCTCCGACATCTCAAATAGAGTTTTATCGAAATTCCAGTTTATATCTCCAGTTCAGAGAACCCTAGGTTTTTAGCACGCCAAGGCTTTGCCTTGTGTTGAAATTCACCACTCATTTTCTCACTTCACAAGTCAAGTGGGATGAGTGCAATATATCCTTGGAAAGATCCCTTCGATATTTGAAATGGGTACCAGCAATAAAAATCTCTCTGGTTGAAGAAGTAGACTTCGAGCTCGCAATTTCACGCTGATATGAACACTGGAGGTCTGAAACGCTGTTTGAACAGTGGTATATTTGAAACTCTGTTTGACATTGAAACACTGTTTGAAACGATATTTTAAATGCTGCGTTCCCTGATTTTTAGTTGGCATATAACGCTGGTGTGACACGCTCGTAGATTTATTTATTTTTGCAAGTTCAAAAGGCTACTGCATTAGCCCTTCGGAAGGTACCTCAATGTAACAGCTCATGGACAAATGAATATATTCGACAGTATCATAACATAAACATCAGTGTTGCAGTACAAACAGATAAGGGTTTGTTTGTCCCAGTTGTAAAAGATGCAGATAAGAAGGGGCTGTCTGCAATTGGGGAGGACGTAAAAGTTTTGGCGCAGAAAGCTAAAGAGAATACTTTGAAGCCCGCTGACTATGAGGGAGGGACGTTCACAGTATCCAGTTTGGGAGGTCCATTTGGAATAAAACAGTTTTGTGCTGTCATCAACCCTCCACAGTCAGCAATTCTAGCTGTGGGTTTAGCTGCAAAGCGAGTCATCCCAAGAGCACTTCCAGATCAATTTGATGTTAGTTCATTCATGTCTGTTACACTTAGCTGTGATCACCGAGTGATTGATGGTGCAATTGGTGCTGAATATCTGAGAGCATTTAAAGGATACATTGAGGATCCTTTGACGATGCTGCTTTAAATGGGTGTTTAAGGCAGCTAGAAGTGCTTCTTTCATATGTTGGAGCAATATAGTTGGTGTAGATTATCCATTTCCACATATGCAATGCAATTTTTCTCATATGTCTAAAGTGTTTCCTTTATTTATGAGGGCCTTTTAATGTCATAAAGTGGGATGGAGTTTCTTGAATAAGGCAGCTGAGAGCCATATGAGAGCCGTGGTATCAGCTGAGTAGAAACTGCATTCTTTCTATGGTGGTGTTCGTGGTATGTATGTATTGCATCTGTCTTTTATAAAGGTGTTGATTTTTTGTACAGTGCTGATGTTTTCTTTCAAAACCGTATGCACAAAGACCAAAGAATGATACAATTGACATGTATTGGGCCACTATACACCGTAATGTGATGAGCATTGAGTTTACAACAATCACCTCGGGATGTTATGAATTGTTAAAGAATATACTGCGGTATGGTTGAATCAGTTTTATTGAAGATGCTATTACTAAGATTATATGTCTATATCAGGTGATTGAGATATAAAAGTTTTCAATAAGAACGAATCTGCATTATCTAGTTTGTTGACTCCTTAAAAATTTTGAGAAAGAAAGAATTATAGTGTTGAATGAATACTTAAGTTGCTTTCTGGTATACTTCAAGACTTTCTTGGCCTACTGTAAAGCAATTCAAGTTGATCCGGTTTCAGCATCTTCGAATTCTACCTGTTCCTTCTTGTTGCAAACTAATCATTTGCTGCACATTTATAAGGATATTGCTAGTAGTTTTGATCAGTTTTTAACGCATAAATGGCCAGAATCAGTGAAGTATTAGATTTCATGAAGACTCTTATACAATCTACTTTTGATGACACATTACAAATCAACAAGGATTTTCTCTAAGAAATTCAGACATGTCTACAAAATGCACAGGAAAAGATTGATTTTTTGCAGCTTGAATCACATCTATAGCAAGAAGAGTTACATCAAAATAGACACCATTCTGAACCTGTTTTTGTTCAGAACATTGAGACAACCACCCATCAGCAGCATGTCAATAATGTTCCTGTTCATTCAAATAAAGCAACAGTTGTACATGCAGATGTAGAAACTCAGTCTGCACTTCCCAAGCCCATTATCAGACCTTGGGAACAGCTTGTCCACAACAAGCACAGAACTGGTCTTGGATATGACAAGGACTTGTCCTTTCATATTCCAGACTACGCCAAGCCCATTCAGTTTCAGAGTGCTGGATTCATCTATGACAGTTCACCTGCTCCTCATGATAGTTCAGCTTCAACTGTTCCAGAGTCTGCTCCTCTTCCACCGCAACAACAACAAAAACAAATCGTGAAATGGCAGCACTGTGATCGAGTTGGCCATATGAAAGATCACTGTTTTGATCTTCATCCATGTAAGCACTGCCATAAAACCACCCATTCTTCAAACAGATGCTTCAGCAACAAACGCCCTGCAAGAACAAAGATTCATCTAGGATGGATCGCTTCTTGGCAATGGGTATCAACAGCCAAGAAGATATTCCAAACACATGTTAGAACTTGTTCCAGAATATTGAACAGTCTTGTAGTTGAGTTTTCTCCATCATCTCACCTTGTATCTAACAGGTGGGGAAATGATGGTCATCTACAAGCTTGAAAGCCACATCAAGCAAGCCTGAGCCACAACCTGCCACACCAGTTTCACAGTTGTAGCCAGAGACACAGATGCACGTGAACATGCCTTCACTTGGCAATCTTGGACACTTCCTCTAGCAGAAGACTTCAGCTTCTTGCCAGTTTTGGAAGAGTTTCGGAGACAAAATTGAGAACTCTTCCTCTAGCAGAAGACTCCAGCTTCTTGCCAGTTTTGGAAGAGTTCCAGGAATTGCATTAAGCATTCCAGAGTTGTTGGTCATCCTTAAACCATCACAGGTTGAGACTTCCCTTTTCAGGTTGAAGTTTTACCTTTTATGCGGGGTGAGACCTCCCTTTTATGGTTGAAGGTTTCCCTCTTTAAAACAATAGGATCACTTCCTCTAGCAGAAGACTTCAGCTTCTTGCCAGTTTTGGAAGAGTTCCGGGAACTGCACTAAGCGTTCCAGTGTTGGTGGCTATCCTTAAACCACCGCCCTTTATACCAACATTTCATAGAGCACATTCATCCTAGTGCTGCCATGCATATTTGCACATTTTGTATTACAGCTCTCTTCTTGGACTCATACATAACCCTTCGGATTAAGGGGGGGAATGTTGGACACCTAATCCTAAATGGGTTAGTGTGGAAGCTGAATGGAAAAAAGAAGTCCAAGGGACCTTGGGATGTGAATCCCAACGGTCACCATATTGTACTATAAATGTACATCTATTGTTAATAAAATTGTAATGCATGCTTTATCTTTCATATCTCTAGCTGTCCATGTCTGTTTAACACGAAGTCTTCTCTGTGCTGAACATTCAGATGAAGGTGTCGGACGGTGAGGCATACCAATCAAAAATGCATATCAGTGCCTCCATTGCTTCCTTCGACATGCAGGGTGGATCCTGTTGGAATATCATCTTGTAGACTAGGGTGAAAAAATGATTGGACAACCATGTGATTACTCCTTTGAAGCTGCATTTGGATAACAACTTGAAATATGTGTTCACATCAGTCTCCGCTAGTGACCATGCCCCCTCCAAGCTCGAGAACTCCTGTCGGGCACAATCTGCATCTAAGATGTAGGTAGACATGTAAATATCTACATGCACACGTCTGGGTGACTATTGAGCCTTTGTTACTTGTTCCTTCAGCTGATGAGCCAACATGCGGGACTAGTTACATGGTTTTCCTTCTCTAGCCAGTTGGTCTAGTGTGATCACCCAACTCTGTGGGAAGGTTTCTGTGCTTTCTTGGCCACATAGTCGACATGCAAATATGACTAAGTATTGATACACCTTCCACAGTATCTTCATCTTGTAGATCTGGTTGGGTGTCAACCTGAATTGAGCCGACTCCGTTACTTAGTTTTTCAGAATGGCTCTAAAGTTAGCACTGTTGTTGGGTAAGCTGAATGGAGTCTTTATGACAGTCACATGATCTAGAATTTGATACATCTCATCATAATATCGTTCCCAGAAGGTTGCAAGCTTCGTCCCACTAACACTACTCAAGGTCATTGTGATGCAGGAAAGTGTTCCCGTTGCGGACAGAGGCAACCCCTCTAGCCCTAGAGTGGTTCTAGTCACAACAAAGACAGATCAACAATAGATTTCCTTAAACAATCATTGTTGGAGGCCTATCTCAACTGGTGGTCAATGAAGTCTCGTTGCTCTGCTCCAGCTTCCGTTTCCTTCTCCTCAACGAGTGATCAATCTGAAACAATGCAAAGAAAATACAACAAGGCACATAACCGAAAAACAACAATGATCTATTTACTCACAAAGTCAAGAAGTCATGACCTATCAAGTAAATTACATACAAGACATAAGAAAACATCATTAACTGTATTAATAATAAAATGAGAGCAAGCTTACAACCGAGTCTTGACGTCACAAGCCTTCTCAGAGGATCCAACCAGTATGTTTCTCAAGCATTCACTCTTCAAGGATAAATCTCCCAACATACAATGTCTCTCTCTCACTCATAAGCTTTAACACAAAGCTAAGGGGCACTCCACAAGCTATCAACAATCCCACACTTGTCACACTCACACCAGCTATTTATCAAAAGCACTAGTAGCACTGCTCAACCCAAGGAATTACCAACTAGCTGGTCATATCAAAGGTGAGTGCTTTAATAGGAGAAGGAGTCTCCATGAAATGTGGAAGAGAGAGCTCATCCTCAAGGAAGGTAGCACAAAAGACGGAACTACCATACCAGAGGAGGAAGGGTGACACAAACTATGCCAACAACCAGGTCTGGAGACATCCAGAAGGCCGACTGTTGAAATGAATTCGCCCAATCTAGATCATCGCGAGACATAAACTAATTAGTCGCGACTACATCGCAGGGAAGAAATGCACGTAGACTCATCGTTGCAGGACACAAATCATTACCTCGCATCGGGTCTAGAAATCTGACCGTCACAGGAAATAGATGTACTCTGGTGACAGAGTCGCGATGAGACCATTATGGACACAGGAACATCACACATATTAAGGGTTTACTAGCGACAAGGCATAAACTTAAGGAATAAGGGTCATTTGCAGCAACAGAGAGCATTTGCTTAATCTTATTGCATCAATGGGAAGATATGAACATGTTGATTTGACACATGACGCAACAGAAGGATTGAAATTAGGATAGTGACAAATTACTGTGTAACAATCATCGTCTCAGGATCAATGTGAGAGATGATCCAGCGTATCATGTCCACACATGGGAACGTGGGGTATCTGCATGCAATCTGGTACAATCCAGACTTGTGAATGTTCACATACACCTGACCATCTTCGAGGTCTTCCTCAAGAGTGCCTACAAATACTTCATTGAACTCTTTCCACTTCAGTTTGATGTCCTTGTCTAGGAACAACTTTGTATCTTCATAGAATAGTAGACTAGAGGACACTCGCTCCACTGCTGCTCCAGTTGCCTTCTCGTCAGTTTCTTGTGATCTCGCTCTTTTGGAAGTCATTGATATTGTACTGCTTAGAGGGGGATGAACACCTGACAGACCTGGAGACAAGAAACATGCATGGCAAGAAATTTTTCAGCGAAAACCAAAGCAAATTCAGGGAATGACATAGCACATACCGGGGAACTGATAAGAAGGATTGCACAATTTCTTCTGGGAGGTTGGGTGATTAGCTGCCAGAAATGCACAAAAGGAAGTCTGGGCTGTCTGGGAGGAAAGGCTGGCTGTTGGATTTGCGGAATGCACAATCCAGACTGGTTGTTGGCTATTGGGATTGTGAAATGTGCAATTCCAGTTGGGAGTCACTGTAGGCTTAGGGACTGCATTGCGCAATTTTCTGGGCTAATAGTCACTGTCCCTTAGAAATGCACAAAATAGTCCTAGAGGAGAGTGTTGGGCAGAAATGCGCATTTTTGGAGAGGAAGGAAAAGCCTTCCTTCCCTAAGGCAGAGTTTGGGCCAAGGTTGGCCTGACTCGCCTTGGCCCAGACTCGCCGACGGGCAACTGAAATCAAATAAGACAATGAATGCATGGCGACACAAAGTGAAAGAAGAAGTGATTGAAATTGCATTAAAACATGAATGAAAGTGTTAGGCCCCTATACTACTAGAGTAACCCCTTATTGTTATTAGTACAACCCACTTATTATATTGATGTACCCATGTAGTGCCCATATTGTTACTATTGAGCCCCATAGAAGCCCACTATTATTATTATTGTGCCCTTGCATTATT